>OY720132.1:2500-55000 GCA_963082685.1 Cyclophora albipunctata | reverse complement strand
CCCAGCACCGGGAGCAGACCTATAGGCCTGTATGACTTAGGATTGCTGTAGTCATCTTTACCTGGTTTCCTAAGTATGACTACTGTGGCCCGCTTCCAGATTGCTGGGAAGAATCTTAACTCCAGGCACTTGTTCACCATTGTGAGGAACAGTTCTGGATCCACCCGAATTGCGTGTTCACAGATGTCTGCGGTCAGACCATCTCCTCCCGGGGCTTTCTTGGGATTGAAGCTAGTCACCGCGAATTGGAGCTCTTGCATTGTAAATGGTGGGTCATCTGCGTTAGGATGGCTCATCTCATTTGCGCATCTTGCTTTCCGTCTTATTTCGCGGTGATATGCGTTGTCATCTTCTTCTGTGTCTTCCGGGTAAAAGGTCTCCGCAAGAAGTTTCGCAGATTCTAGAGGATCCAGAACTACTCCATTCTTCTTGAGTGGTATATCGGGCAGCCTTTCGGTCGTCCTTCCTATTACCCTGTATATCCCTTCCCATAATCCTTCTTTGTCCTGCTTCCCACAGAACTCCTTCCAGCTATCTGTTTGTGCAATAATTGTCTCTAATTCATACTGTTCTTTTAGTTTCAGGTACTCTTCGACAACTTTGGCTCTACGGACTGGCGCGGCGCAGCGGATTCTACGCTTCTTCGTGGCAACCTCTTTCTTCAAGTTGACGAGCTTCTCGGACCACCATGGCAAGGTAAGTATATTTTTGATTTTTCTTTTGGGTATGGTATTTATTGTTGCTTGGGTTATTTGCTTTGTGTAGCTTTCTATTGCATGTTCTAGGTCTATTTTGCTATTTAAGTTTGCTATTGTGGAGGAATTTATTGTGTGTTGTGCTAATAATTGTGTCAATTTCTCATGAAATTGACTCCAATTCGCTTTTTTTGTGTTATATATTCTAGTAGTTGTTTGAATATCTATTCCTCTGGATTTGGTTAATCTAATTTTAAATATTATTGTGTTGTGGTCCGAGCTTGTCATGCTCTCGTCAACTTCCCAGTCTACGATAAGGTTTAGAAGTTCCGCTGTGCACACCGTCACGTCCACAAAGCTGCTGAAGGTCCTTTCACCTCTAACAGTCGCAAAGGTTGGTATTTCGCAGTTATTGAGTATTTGAAGGTCTAGTTCGTCTATCGTTCCGGCTAAATCTTCACCCTTCTTGTCTGTCTTTTCCCCTCCCCACCAGGTATTCTTGGCGTTTGCATCGCCCCCAAAGATGATTTTAGTTGACCCTATTTCCTGCTTTATTTTTCTCAGTTGTTCGAGGTACGGGTTCAGGTCCTGTACGTCTGGCTCGAAATAAAAGGAGACGACCACAATTTCCCACGCTTTGGTTCGGATTTTAACTACAACGATGTTGTGCGTGGTGTATTCCGGGCACAGGACTGCGTCTATGTCATTGTCAAGGACGACCACCGCCGCCTTGACAACGCCTTCTTCAGGTCCATTATGTTGGAAGACCCTCGTACCTGAGTAATGCCTCATTCTTCCCAAAGCTCCGATGTAAGGCTCTTGGACTAAGGCAAAGGCCACCCCCTTGTTGCTCGCCTCAAGTAATAGCTCCTGTGTGGCTAGAGACTTTCGCTGAAGATTTGCTTGGACGGCGAGGTATGGCTTCTCCCTGTCTAGCGAGAAGTTTGTGCTTGGGACAACTTTAGCAATACGCTACGGTTGCTCGGGCCAATGCATCCCACTTTTGCCTCACTGCGCACTCTGAGCTGAACGCGTTGTGATCTACCCTATCCATTTTTGCGTTTACGCAGTTGGGGCATTTGGGGACTCCACCGGCCATCCAGTCCGCGCATGCTGTCTTCATATGGGGGCCTCCGCAGTGGCTGCATTTTGGAGTGGTTTCCTTGCATAGTCTTCTGCCGTGACCGTAACCTAAACACATCGAGCACTGTACGAGTGGTGATTGGTCGGCCACATGAATTCTCTGTAGGTCTATGCCGACAGTTTCTGCGCTTAGAATTCGCTGCCACAGTTTTGGTGCCACCTGCAGGACAATATGACACTGGTGGGGGTTTCTCGCCTTTTTTCGGTACTTGATCGCAACCGTTTTCTCTTCGTTTTTTAGGTCCCTGAAGACATCCTTGTTTTGGTTTCTCAGAGCCTTTATCACATCTTCATCGGTATGCGTAACAAGTACATCTCTGAGAATCACCAGTGGGTCTTTATTTTTTACCTCTTCGACTGTCAGGTGTTCTTCTGCGAGTTTTAGTCTTTCTTTGACTTTCTCTCTCTCTTCTTCTGTTCTACAACCAACTATTACTTTCCTGTCCTTTGCCTTCCTAACTCTTTCAACTCTTACCCATCCTTCTTTCGCATCAATGGTCTCCCGTATCCTTTCGAGAACCTGTTCTCCTGTCTCCTGTTCATTTTTAGCGGACACTACTACTGAGTGCAGCGCTGCTTGGGCGGGAGGTTTCACCCTAGGTGCTCCGGTTAGTACTCCCGCATACGTTGCCCTCGACTGGTTCCCTTCAAAGTTTTCCAGGCTCTTTTTCAGGTTTTTTATAGTTTCGTTGCTCTCCTGCACTAGCTTACTGTGTTCGGCTAGTGTGGAGAGCAATTGAGAGATCTCCTTATTAGCGATATCAGTTGGTGGTGGTTGTTGTGAGTCCTTTGGTTCGTCTTTTTCCAACTCTTTCCGCCCTTTTTCCTTCGTGTCCTTTCCTTCTTCCTTTCTTGTCTTTTTTCCGTCCTCCTCGGACTCTACCACGAGACGGTACAGCCGCTCTACCGCCGCGACGACTCCATCCTTGATCTCGGTCTTCGTATTCCTCGAGTTTCCGAGGTGAAACTTTGCCTTCATAAGGCAAGATTTCGCCTCGGCAACCCTGTTGGGATACTTGTTCGGGCTCTTGGTGAACGTCGTCTCAGCGGGAGCGGCCCCCCGGGTTGTCGTGATGGGGTCCGAGGTTTTCTTGGTTTTTACTAACATGTTCTTTTGTTTCAGGGTTCCTGTTGGTGGTTGCTGTTTTCCGGCCTCCCACTCTCCGATGCTGCGCCTCACCTGCGACGGTTGTTCAGGAGCTGTAGAGGGGCTTACCCTGACCGTCGGGGACGGCGGTGCTGGGGAGCCGGCTGGGCTGGAGCTAGTTCTTTTTGCGGGTGTGTGGAACATGGTGTCAGATGTTTGTGTGGGTAAGTATGTAAGTAAGTAAGTATTTTTATTATACTAGTTGTATTTGGTAAGCTTTAGATTACAACAACGTTATGGGTTGACTCACTTTTTAGTCACGTCAGGGGGGGTCTATTTTTGCTCAATAAATTGGCTCGCAGCCTTACAATATTTTCTTGGGTTGTACCTCGTTGCCGGTATAGCCAGTATACTGGTCAACTCCGGTAAGTAACCTCAGTATATGTATTTTACAATGTTGACAATTTAGTCAAGTTAAAATTTAAATTAAATTAAATGTTATGAGTCCCTATGTATAGAGTAGGGACTTGTCCTTAGCCTAGGTTCAATTTAGTAAAATTAGTCAACAACAAAATAAATAGAAATGTATTAAAATAATATCACAATAATTAAATAATTAGATTCAAAAATGTCAAAAAACTTTAGAAATAGCAATCTAGTCGTCCACGCGCTGCGGGACTTGTTTCCTATTTATTAGGCGTCAAAAAGTCAAAATACATAGTTTACTAGATTGGCGAGAAAATTTTTGGTGTAGGCTCTCCGACTATAAATTTTTATTGGTCAGGTTTGAAGGGCTCTCTGCGCTGGTTTCAAATATGAAAACCGCGTCTTCGTAGGTCTAAAAATGTCGAAGTTATGACGATTTTGAAATCTTGTCCTGTACGGCCTGTAAACTTTGATCCTCGGTATTTCCGGTATTTTTTGTCCTATTGAATCAGGAATTTCTTTGGGAGGCGCAGCCGTACCAGGACCGTCGGTCCCGCGGAAGACCTGAAAATTTTTTCAGGCCTGAAAAAATTTCAGCCCGCCACAGGATCCGGTAGCCCTTAGCACGTCCAAACCAACCATAAAAAACCCGACTCGCTACGACCTCTGGGGCCGAAGATAAAAGCAGGACAAAATTTCAAGATGGCGTCCAAAATGGCCGCCGATTTGACCCACTTTCTTGTTTTTTCGAGTAAAGTGACCGAGTTTGGGCTCAAATTGAGCGGAAAGACAAGCCCCGTGTATTGACGGGTACGGTGAGCCGTTTAAGACTACCCCCGATTTTTAATTAGACATAAACACAGTAAAATATTTAGAAAAGTCAAAAATAATACACAATAACAATTTTTCAAGTCAAAAAACAGGCAATGTTAGTATCAGTGGGGGTCTTATGTCTAAGTCTATATCTAATGTTAGTCGCACTACACTAGAAATGAGGTTTCAGCTACCCTCAAATTTTTAGAAGTCTATAATTTCGCGCGCCTTCAGTCGATTTCTTTGAAATTTGGTAGGGGGCAAGATAACCCCCTTGTCTATCTATTGACTGTACAAAAACAGGGTGTCATAGATTCCGTTGAGGAGTTATTCAATTTTGAAATCTCAAATTTTTTCAAATTGCGTTTTCTCGTCGAACACTTATCTTTTTGATCTGCAAAAACTGCCTCCGTGATCTGCTCGTTGGCCGCTTACTGGTGGTGCCCTCTGTTTGCGCCTAGGTGTTGTAGTTTCGTGGCTCGAAGGCCACGTGGTTTTTGTTTTTTTGGCCTAAGCCACGAAACTATGGGTGATCTCCAAAAACGTGGCGTGCAGGTGTGTAGGTGCTCACCAGGGCTTCCTGACCACTGTTTAAAAACAGGGGGTCGTCACTGCAGATCCAGAGATTTTGCACTTTTTGTTTCCGAAAAACACTGTTTTGCTTCGCAAACTCACAATTTTCGCGCGATTTCCGTGCGGATGCGTGCGGCGGGTGCGCCTCGTGATTCCACAACTTCTGGTATATCGCGCGTAATTTTTCGAGCACAATTGGATTTTTCCCGAATTTTTTCGTGCGGAGCGAGTTAAAAAAGATGCGTTCTCGAGCGAGTTTCGGGTGCGACTGGGTTAGGTTAGGTTAGGTTAGGTTAGGTTAGGTTAGGTTAGGTTAGGTTAGGTTAGGTTAGGTTAGGTTAGGTTAGGTTAGGTTAGGTTAGGTTAGGTTAGGTTAGGTTAGGTTAGGTTAGGTTAGGTTAGGTTAGGTTAGGTTAGGTTAGGTTAGGTTAGGTTAGGTTAGGTTAGGTTAGGTTAGGTTAGGTTAGGTTAGGTTAGGTTAGGTTAGGTTAGGTTAGGTTAGGTTAGGTTAGGTTAGGTTAGGTTAGGTTAGGTTAGGTTAGGTTAGGTTAGGTTAGGTTAGGTTAGGTTAGGTTAGGTTAGGTTAGGTTAGGTTAGGTTAGGTTAGGTTAGGTTAGGTTAGGTTAGGTTAGGTTAGGTTAGGTTAGGTTAGGTTAGGTTAGGTTAGGTTAGGTTAGGTTAGGTTAGGTTAGGTTAGGTTAGGTTAGGTTAGGTTCCCCAGGATGCGAGTCGCCGTCTCTATTTGGGAGTCGTGCGGTCCATGGCCCTGTACGGCGCTCCTGTTTGGGCTCGCGCCCTCTCAGCGAGTGCCGTCCCCCTCCTGCGAGCGCCTCAGCGCGCAATCGCGATAGGGGTGGCCAGGGGATACCGCACCATATCCGGAGAGGCGGCCTTACTTCTCGCTGGGTCAATCCCTTGGGATTTGGAAGCGCGGGTTCTGGCGACGGTCTTTGACTGGCGTATGGGCCTTCGCGCTACCGGGATTAGTCCTGCTCCGCGCGAGATACAGCACCGCAGGGAGCTCGCCTGCCAGGATGCCATTGAGGCGTGGAGAGAGCGTCTGGTGCGCCCGAGTTACGGCACACGCACGGTTGAGGCCATCCGTGATGTCCTCGACGAGTGGCTCTACCGGCGACATGGCAGACTCACGTACCGGCTGACGCAGGTCCTGTCGGGGCATGGTTGCTTCGGCGGGTACCTGTGTCGTATAGCCCTGAGGGAGCCGACGCCGGTGTGCCACCACTGCGGAGCCGAGGAAGACTCGGCGCAGCACACGCTGGAGGAGTGTCCGGCCTGGTCGGACCAGAGGTCGGCTCTGGCCGCCGTCATCGGCATCGACCTCTCTCTGAGGGCCGTAGTTCGCGCTATGGTCCAAGGGGAGGAGTCCTGGACGGCGGTGGCCTCCTTCTGTGAGCAGGTGCTCTTACAGAAGGAAGCGGCAGAGCGCGAGCGTGAGGCGGTCGCCGACTGCCCCATGCGCCGCCGCAGAGCTGGCCGAAGGCGAAGGGCGTTTGCGGACGCCTTGCGCCCTCCTTAACTGAGGCCGCGGCGACTATCCCGGGGAGCGGGACAGCCGTCGCACATAGGCCTCGAGATGGCGCGCGCGGTGTCTTCCGCGCGCCTCTCAGTAAGTCCGGTGTACCACACCGAGGACGGGGTTCCCTCTTTTGAGGGTCCCAGCGCTGTCGGGGTTCGGTGGACGCATCTCCGGATTTCCCATGTCCCCGACACAAGCGCCGAGGAAGGAGACACAGCTGTGGTTTAGTGGGTATTACTGCGGTGGATGCAATGAGCCCCGGTAGCGGGGGGAGCTTGTCCACCGGGTTGGTCTTCAACTGAAGCCTAGTCGCTTCTAAGTCTATCCAGGCTTCAGTCCTGGATAGACTTGGAAATGGCCAAGGCTGAAGTTGTTGGCATTGAGTCCCACATACCCTGACTATTGGCTCCACCCAATAGTCGGGGATGCATAAAAGGCATTCCACTGCTATAACAAAAAAAAAAAAAAAAAAAAAGGTTAGGTTAGGTTAGGTTAGGTTAGGTTAGGTTAGGTTAGGTTAGGTTAGGTTAGGTTAGGTTAGGTTAGGTTAGGTTAGGTTAGGTTAGGTTAGGTTAGGTTAGGTTAGGTTAGGTTAGGTTAGGTTAGGTTAGGTTAGGTTAGGTTAGGTTAGGTTAGGTTAGGTTAGGTTAGGTTAGGTTAGGTTAGGTTAGGTTAGGTTAGGTTTTTTTTTTTTTTTTTTTTTTTTTTTTTTTTTTTTTTTTTTTTTTTTTTTTTTTTTTTTTTTTTTTTTTTTTGTATATTTCTGGTTTCCCCTGATATTTATTTTTCAGGGACCTTGGATCTCTTCTCGTTCTTTATCACTATCACTTGTCACTGTGGCCTGATTGTGGCCTTATTCATTCTTGCCACTTCTGTTATCACATCTTCGCAATATTTTGCGAATTTCTGTTTAGAGTGACTGCCCTTAATAAGAGTGTTCCAGCATTCAGTTTTTAGCTTTGTGTTAAGTTCGAATTCTAAACACATTCTCTTGTTTGCGAAAATGGGGCAGTCATTCAAAATGTGCTGTATATCTTGTGGCACATCAGAGCAGTGGCAGTTGGGACTGTCTTTGCGTTTAAATCGGTGGAGATACTGGGCAGTAGCTCCGTGTCCTGTCAGGATTTGAGACTTCCAGTAGGACACGCCCAGTTCTCTCACCGACTTATATGCGCTTGTCACTTCAGGGAAGAAAGTCTTTGTGACTTTTCCTTTCTTTGATTGCCTGTATTCTCTTTGCCAATTCTGGAGGGTGCGTTCCCTGATGGATTTTTTGGCAAAGGATACAGGGAATCTGTCGTATTCCGAGGCCGTTTTCATGGAAAGAGCTGCTTCCTTAGCCAATTCGTCTGCGCGTTCATTTCCGGCTGTGCCAGCGTGGGCCTTGGTCCAGAAAAACTTAATTTCCTTGCCTTGTTGTTCTGCGTTTTGGAGGTCTTTCTTGATTTCACAGACCAAGGGATGTGTTGAAACTGGGTTCTTCATTGCTTCGAGTGAGGAACGGGAGTCACTGACGATGTGGCATGGAGTGTAGCTTGGCGTCTGCAGGACGAGTTTAACGGCGTGTTTCAGTGCAAGGAGCTCCGATTGGTACACCGAGCAGAAGGGCTCCAGACGGAGCTTCTTGCACCGAACTTCTGATCCGTTCCTCCATACTGACAAGGCGCAGCCAACTCTTCCTTCGAGCTTACTGCCGTCTGTGTAGATGTAGACAGCAGGAGGGGCTGAATCTTCAATGGGGTTCTCGATTGGAGCTATGATCGAGAACGGGACTTCTTTTCGGTCGGCCGGGTGCGGGAGTTGGAAGAATGGGACTCTAGGTTCCAGTCTTCTGCCCCAGGCTTCCGTTAGAAGCTTACCCCGTTTCACTTTGAAGAGCTCTGCGACTTCTTTGGCCCTTAAGTCTAGCGGAAGAATTCCCGCCAGAGTAATTGCCGAGTCGAAGGATGTAGTCCGGTAAGCTTTGGCGATTTTGAGAGCAAAAAGTCGCTGGGTTGACCGCAGCTTCCGGACTATGTAGTCTTTCGAGCAGCTGTCACCCCAGACATTGGAGGCGTATAAGATCATGGGCTCGATTGCGCCGATGTACATTTCTCGTACAATTTCGGGACTGAGCCCCCAAGAGGGTTTCGCTGCTCGTGCTAAGCCCTTGTACACCGCGGTTGCCTTTGCGCAAGCGCTCTCAATGTGTTCCTTAAACGTGAGGTTATTGTCTATGACCAGTCCCAGGATCTTTGTGCTGGTTACTGGCTCAATCGGGACATTGTTCATGGTGATGTTCGGAGCAGAAATATTCTGTTTCCGGGTTATCACCATGAGAGAGGTTTTGTGGGGGGAGAAGTTGAGTTTGTGCTCGCGTCCCCACTCGACAACTCTATTCAGCACTGGATTGAGCTTCGCCTCAATTTCTCCGACAGTATCGCCATGTACCACGAAGGTCACGTCGTCAGCAAAAGCCTGGGCGTCTACTGGGCTATCCTCTAGCTCTTCGAGAAGGGAGTCTACGACTAGGTTCCATTTCACCGGGCCTGCTACGCTTCCTTGGATACATCCTCGTTCCGTGGACTTTGTGACCTCGGCGTCTCCGTATACTATGGTGACTGTGTTGTCTTTGAGACTGTCATCCATCACACCGTAGACGTCGGCGGGGCAGTTTTTGTGGCGAAGCTGCTCTCTAATAGATGGCCACCATGCATGGTCGAATGCGCCCTCGATGTCTAGTGAGACGACCACCACTATTCTGCGCATAGTGTGCGCTTCGTATTTGATCTGTCCCACCAGTTCAAAGAGAGCGTCCTCTGTACCTCTTTGCGGCATGAAGCCATACTGCCTCGTGCTCATGTGGCCCCGCGACTCCAAGTGCCATTGGAGTCGGTTGGTGATGAGCTTCTCAAAAATCTTGCCCAGAACCGGTAGCAGGCCAATGGGTCTGTAAGATTTGGGACTGGTGTAATCATCCCTCCCAATCTTAGGGATTATGCAGACTCTTGCCGCCTTCCAGATTCTGGGAAAGACTCCGAGCTTCAGGCATCTATTGTAGGTCGCGAGGAAGAGTGGCGGGTTACATCCGATGGCTTCTTTGCAGATATCTGCTGTAAGACCATCAGGACCGGGTGCCTTTTTGGGGTTGAGGCCCTTGAGGACGACTGAAAGTTCAGATTCCGTGATGGGTGGGCCCGGTTGAGATAGACACTCGGGGGGAGCGGTGGAGCTGGTGCTGGTTCGCACTGCCGCTTGTTCCGGAGTGTCTAACTCCACCGGGTCATTGGGGTAAAGTGTTTCCGCTAAAAGCTGGGCGGAGTCCGCTGCAGATAGGGTGTGTCCATTTCTGTCCACGAGGCCTATGTCGGACACCTTCGCTCCAGTTGCCCGCCGGATCACTTTCCACGCTCCGTCCCAGACGTTGTGGAGTCTCATTTCTGTGCAGAGCTGTTTCCAGCTGGTGATTCGAGCCTGGTTTATAGCTACTTTGTAGGCTTCTAAAGCCCCCAGGTACTCGTTGATTACCAGCTGCTTGCGCTCGATTCTGGCACATTTGATGCGTCGCCTCTTTCTAGTGACGTCCCTCTTCATGTCCGTCAGTTGTCGGACCCACCAGGGGTTGATCCTTTTGGGTCGGAGGCCAATTGGAGGGAACGTCTTTTCACAGGTCTCTATTAGGCCTTTCGTGAGATTCTCAATGTACTCTTCTAGCTCCTGCTTATTGAAATTGGCGACCATATCAGCTGTTATCGCTAGTACATCGAGTTTCTCACGAAGAGTCTCTCGGAAGGTTGACCACTTTGCCTTTCTGGTATTAAATCTGCGTGTGGCAGATATGGGTTTCGGAGCTAACTTGCTTCCAGTGTTGAGGCGGTAAGTGATGGCCCTGTGGTCCGAAAGTTGGACCATGCACTGATCAACCTTCCAGTCGGAGATTTTGTTGATCAGTGCATCCGTTATGAGGGTCACATCGACTATGCTTTGGAAAGCTCGCCCTTCCCTGAACACCTCGAAGGTCGGAGTGCTGCCCACATTTGCCACGTACAAGTCCGATGAAGCTATAAATTCCAGGATTTCCTGTCCTCTGCTATCGTCTTCGCTCTCGCCCCACCATACGCTCTTGGCATTGACATCGCCGCCGATCACTATCTTGTCCGACGGTCCTGTGACTTGTGTGAGGCGGTTTAGGTATGCATTGAGGGGTTCTGTGCCCTCGAAGTACACCGATACCACCACTATTTTTCCTTCAGGGCTATTAATAGTGACGGAGGCGATGTTTTCTGAGACCAACTTTGAGTCGACGTGGATGGTGAGGGAGTCGTTGAGAATAGCTATTGCTGCTTTGACAGGTTTCTCCCTAGCGCCGTTGAGTTGGACGATTCTTGCTCCGTGTCGGTGCGACATCTCCCCGCTGTTCCCTGTATAGGGTTCTTGCAGGAGTAAAATGTCGCACTTACGCCGCACGGCTTCTCCGAAGAATTCGTCGGTGGCGTTGCGAGATCTTGCGAGATTGCACTGAGCAAAGGACAGGTAATTTGCGCTGCTGGTCCCCGGGACAACCTCAGCAATACTGTACCGAGGCTCTGGCTATGCCTTCCCAGCGAGCCCTGACTGGGCAGTCTCGGCTGAAAGCGTCGTGTCCAATGTTTGACAGCTTCTCTCGGCAGCAGTTTACACATTCAGGAGCAGCTCTGGGGCTTGCTGCTCTAGCTGGGCATTCTCGGAAAGCGTGTCCGGGTTTGGAGCAATAGGCACACAGATTGTCAGCAGTCTCTGTGTGGCAGACTTTGCGTGTGTGCCCGTAGCCCAAACACTTAATGCACTGCACAAGTGGAGACCTCTCTTCGACTGCGCAGCGAATCCATCCGACGTGCAGGATGCCGGCGCTCATCATGCGCGACCACAATTTCGGGGTAGTTTCGAGCACAACGTGGCATTGGTGAGGGTTTCGGGCCTTAATCCGGTGACGGACTTTGGCCCACTCCTCTGAGCCAAGGCCAATGAAGACCCCGGAATTCTGTCTGCGCAGAGAGGCCTCGACCTGAGCGTCAGTATCTGCGGCCATGACGTCGCGGAGGAGAATTTGGGGTAGTTTGGTCTTCGCCTCTTCTACCACCAAGTTGCTGTTCGCCTCCGTGATGTGTTTTGTTAACAGCTCTGCTTCTTGTTTAGAGCCACAACTCAAAACGACTTTCTCGTTCTTGGCTTTCCTGAGACGCTGGACTCCTACGCCGAGTTCGCGCACGTCGACCTTCTCCTTAACTTCATCCATGACTTTTTGGGCAGTGGTTTCCTTTTCCCGGGAGCTTATAAGGAGGGTGTGGACAGGAGTTCTTGCCGGAATGCCACTGCGCCCAGTTGGAGAGCCTGTTGTCGAGGGGAAGGTTTGGAGTGCGGATGCGACTTCGGCGTAGGTTCTTCTGTTAGCTTCTTCCTTCACTAATTCCTTAACTTCTTTCACTTCCTTCAGAAGAACATCAATCTTTTCCGAGTCCTGAGTTGATACTGGTGGTCTGGAGGATGGCTCTTTTGTCAGCTTTTCGGCTCTATTTAAGGCCATACCAATCTCGGACTTCAGTTTGTCCATGTTCTTATTGTATGCTTCCATTAGTTTGGAGTGATCTGCAATTTGCTTTCGTAATTCATCGCTTTCTAATTGTATTTGTTTTTGTTTCAGGTGGAGCTGGGATGGAAGCTGCTGGGTGGTCGGGAGCTGCTGGGATGCCGTGAGCTGCGAGTTGGATGCGGAGGCGGAGTCTCCAGGCTTGTTACTCTCGGCCTCTTTCACCAATTGATATAGGCGCTCAACGGCCTGTGTGACCCCCGCCTTAATATCTGACCTCAGGTTCCTGGAATTGCCGAGGTTAAGCTTTGCCTTGGTTAGGCAGGCCTTGGCCTCGGCGGTCCGTGAAGCGTATACCTTTCTCATCGGAGGACTGCCAAGCGGTTCCACCACAAAAGTGGCGTTGCCGCCGGTCAGTACCTCTTGCGAGCAGAGAGGGCCTTCCTGGATTTGAGGGGGGGGAGGGAGAGCCTCGGGGGGTGTTGAGAACCCTTCTTTCGGCGCTGCTTTGGTTTTCGTTGGAGTGCGGAGACCAAACATATTGTAAAAAGTGCGGAGAAATGTTATACTATAAAAAGTGGGGGGTGAAGGGGGGATGGACTATAGGTTGTTGAAAGGGAAGTGTAGAGATCAATGAGATGTGTATTTTGATCTAAGAATGATCAAAATCGGTTAATACACGCCAAAGTTATTAAGTTTTAAAATATCTGGAGGATTTTAGGTTTTGTAGGAGAATTTATGAAAACAACTTTTGGGTGCAAATGTATGGGGGGAGGGGAGAGAAGTGTAGATAACCGTATATACTTGAGTAGGTCTTCTGAAGTTACGTATTTTCTGTGGATAAACTAGGGAGCTAAAATAAAAGATAACAGAGATATTGCAGTTTTGTTAAATTTTAATAACAGAAATTTCTGAGCCAAAATGAGATTTTAGTATTTTTGAAAAAGTGTTAAATGAATTATGTTTGAATGAAATGAAATGATATAATACAAGTAGCAATTGAAATTTGACGGTGACTGGAGAAAACTAGGCTACAATCGGATGAAATGGAAAAAAGTTATTAGCGATATGGCAAAAACGTGTTAATACCCCCTGTGAAATATTCGATGTTTCAGAAGGGGTATGTTGTAGTTACCGGCAAAAGTTAGTTATTAAAGGGACGATCTACTATGATACAAATCTAGATAGGGGGTGAGACAGGCTAACTGGCAAAGACTAGGAAACTGTAAATATTTAATGAAATAATGAAGTAATGGGACGTCAAAGTTAGAAAAACTGTAAATTTTAAAGATTTTATGAAATATGGACAAAGTTGTAGGGGGAAGTGGAGGGGATGGACTGCTGAAGCTAATTATATGAAGAACTCGACAAATCAAGACGGACTGCGAAGAGACCGTCGAGATCGGTTGAAACGCCGATTTTTGCGGGATTTTTGAAAGTTCAATTTTCTCCGCGAAGTAAGAAAATCGGTGTTTTGAAAATTTTCTTATGGAAAAGTTGGAATTTTCCAATTATTATTTCACTACTAAATCGGGCTTAACGAGACGGAAATTTTGACGTATCAAACACTGAATTCAAAGAAAACTACCCACTTGAAAAAGCCTTGGTTAGGTTAGGTTAGGTTAGGTTCTAAGGCGGTCTCCGACTGCCCCATGCGCCCCCCGGCGGCGGCGCATGGGGCAGTCGGAGACCGCCTCGAGCGCGAGCGTGAGGCGGTCTCCGACTGCCCCATGCGCCGCCGCCGAGGAGGCCGGCGTAGAAGGGCGTACGCGGACGCCCTTCTACCTCCTTAGTTGAGGCTGCGGTGGCCCCCGGGGTGCGGGTGTGCCGCTGCGAAAAGGCCTCGAGGTGGCGCGCGCGCGGTGTCTTCCGCGCGCCACTTAACGAAAGACCGGGGGGTGTTAACCCCTAACACCCCCCGAGGAGGGGGCCCCCACCCCAGGGGGCCCGGCGCTGTCGGGTTCGGTGGATGAATCTCTGTTTCCCACGTTCCCGACACTAAGCGCACTGAAGACACAGCAGTGGTTTTAGTGGGTAGTCACTGCGGTAGGTGCGATGAGCCCCGGCAGCGGGGGGAGCTTGCCTACCGGGTTGAGCCCCACATACCCCTGCCGTCTGGCACCTCCCGGACGGCGGGGGATGCGTAAATGCATTTCCACTGCTAAACAAAAAAAAAAAAAAAAAAAAAAGGTTAGGTTAGGTTAGGTTTTTTTTTTTTTTTTTTTTTTTTTTTTTTTTTTTTTTTTTTTTTTTTTTGGATTGTTTCTTTTCCCTTGATGTTTATTATTCAAGGTCCTTTAGTCTCGAGGTTTGTTTTGTGTCACTTTGTTTCATGTTACTGGGGCATTATTGCCCTGTTTCGTGCCGCCGCGTCCTTCGTGATGTCTTCGCAGAACTTGACGAATTTTGCGGCGGTCTTGCCATTCTGCAAGATTATAGGCCAATTACTTTTTGACACTTGTGTGTCAATTTCCGCTTCCAGTTTTTGCCTCTTTGCCCCGTAAAGTGGGCAATCGCAGATTAGGTGTGGTATATCCTGTGTTGTGTCTGGAGCGCATATACAATGTGGGTCGGGGCTTCTTTTGAAACGGTGAAGGTAGGCCTTGTTCCCGCCGTGTCCACTCCAGACTTGACTTCTCCAGTAGTTTATCCCAAGTGTCCTGGTGATCTTATAAGCGATCTCAACCCTTGGGAAGAAGGTCTTCGTGAGTTCTCCTTTGCCCGATGCTTCGTATTGGCTTTGCCACTTCTCTAGAGTTCGTCTTCTTATGGTAGCTTTGGCAAAGGAGATTGGGAATCTGTCGTATTTGGCTGATGTCTTAAGTTTGAGTGCCGCATTTTTAGCGAGCTCATCAGCCCTCTCATTTCCCTTAGTTCCGTTGTGTGCCTTGACCCAATACAGCTGGACTTTGTGACCGTTTTCTTCTGCTTGGGCCAGGTCTTCTTGAATCTCGTGCACTAAGGGATGAGTAGATGCCGTGTTTTTCAAAGCGTCTAGCGCCGAGCGGGAGTCACTGTAGATGTTGCACGTGCTTAGGGTCATTGTTTGCAGTATTACCTTGAGGGCTTGATTTAAGGCGAGGAGCTCCGACTGGTAGACGGAGCAGAAGGGTTCAAGTCGGAACTTCTTATTCTGGATTTCTGCTCCGTCTTTCCAAACTGACAGGGCGCAGCCGACCTTGTCTTCTACTTTACTGCCATCAGTAAAGATACTGATGGCATTGTCCTGTTGTGTCATGGGTGTCTTATCCCCGGGGCTCAACACAGTGACTTGGGTCTCTCTTCGAAGGGCAGGGTGCGGCAGTTGGGAGAATGAAATAGGAGTTTCCAGACTCCTGCCCCTGGCCTCTTCAAGGGGTTTTCCCTTCTTTACTGTGTAGAGTTCTGCGACCTCTTGAGCTCTGAGTTCCAATGGAAGTATGCCCGCAATGGTGACCGCTGACTCGTAGGACGTGGTGCGGTATGCCTTGGCTATCTTGAGCGCGAAGAGGCGCTGGGTCGACCTAAGCTTTTGAACATTGTATGCTCTTGAAGTACCATCGACCCAAGCGCTGGCCGCATACAGGATGATAGGCTCCACCGCTCCGATATACATATGGCGCACTATTTCGGGGCTAAGTCCCCATGAAGGTTTAGCAGCCTGTGCGAGTCCCTTGTAAACTGTAGCTGCTTTGACACAGGCCGCTTGGATATGGTCCTTAAAGTTAAGATTTTGGTCTATTGTTAGACCTAAAATCTTAATGTTTGGAGACGGGGTTAGTGGAACACTGTTCATCACTATTCTAGGTGGCGGTAACTTGAGTTTTCGCGTGATAATCATAAATGATGTCTTATGTGGGGAAAACTCAAGTTTCTGCCGCTGTCCCCATCTCACTATCTTTTCCAGAATCGGATTGAGCTTAGACTCCAACTCTTGAGGGCTGTCAGCAGAGATGACCACAGTGACGTCGTCCGCGAAGGCTTGTGCGTCACCTTCTTCGTCTTCCAGAAGCTCCAGGAGGGAGTCGACAATGAGGTTCCACAAAAAGGGGCCTGATACACTCCCTTGGACACAACCTCTTTCTGTATCCTTAGTCACGAAAGCACCACCGTACTCGATCGTGATTTTGCGTTCACTGAAAGAGTGTTCAAGAACTCTGTACTCGTCTTCAGGACATGACTTCGACTTCAGTTGAAGCTTTATGAAGGGCCACCATGCATGATCGAAGGCGCCCATTATGTCCAGTGAGACAACTGCCACAATTTTGCGCTTTATATGCGCCTCGCACTTTATGTGGCTCACTAGACTATAAAGGGCGTCCTCTGTCCCTTTTTGGGGCGTAAAGCCGTACTGCCGAGCATTCAGCATGCCTTTTGACCTAAAGTGCCACTGGAGGCGGTTGTTCAGCAGCTTTTCTAGAATCTTTCCCATGACCGGTAGCAGACCGATGGGTCTGTATGCTTTAGCGTTTGCGTAATCGTCCTTTCCTTTCTTGGGGATGATACAGACCCTGGCCGCTTTCCAGGTCCTGGGAAAGACTCCTAGCTTCAGACATCTGTTGTAGATTCCAAGAAAGAGGGGAGTGTTTGCACCCATGACTTCTGCACAGATGTCGGCTGTGAGTCCATCTTGTCCTGGTGCCTTCTTAGGGTTAAGTCCCTTCATCACCGTTTGGAGTTCCAGTTTTGTGAAAGGGGGGCTTGGCGTGTTGTTTGTTCTGGGTGAGTTTGCATCAAGACGTATTTGTGCCTGTTCTGGTGTGTCGTTAGACATCGGGTCATCTGGGAAGAGGGTGTCGGCTAGTAACTGGGCGGAGTCCGAAGCTGATAGGGTATGGCCGTTTCTGTCCACGAGCCCTATATCAGACACCATCGCTCCAGTAGAGCGCCTTATCACCCTCCATGCGCCGTCCCATATGTTGTCCATTGCCATCTCAGTGCAGAAGCGTTTCCAACTATTGATCCTGGCGGTGTTGATGGCGACTTTGTATTCCTCTAGAGCATCGAGGTACTCCTGGACCACTAGCTGTCGACGCTCCTGCCTTGCCCACTTTATCCGTCGTCTTTTTCGTATCACTTCTTTCTTTTTCTCTGTTAGGTCCTGGGCCCACCATGGGTTGGTCCTTTTAGGACGATGTCTGACTGGTGGGAATGTAGTTTGGCAGGCTTCCACCAAACTATCCGTGAGTCGCTCGACGTATTCTTCAAGCTGTTGCTCGTTGAGATCAGCCACTTGTTCCGCTGTCATGGAGAGTGCTTCGAGCTTCTCAGAGACCGTTCGGCGAAACTCCGACCATCTCGCATTGCGAGTGTTGAATTTGCGTGTGGCAGACACAGGTTTGGGGGTCAGAGTTGTGCCCAGATCGACGCGAAAAGTGATAGCCCTGTGATCGGACAGCTGGACCATGTGCTGGTCTACCCTCCATCTCTGGGTTCTGGTGAGCAGCGCGTTCGACACTAAGGTCACATCGACGATGCTGCTAAAGCTCCGACCGTCCCTAAACACTTCAAAAGTGGGTGTTGAACCTGTGTTTGCCACATGCAGATCGTGAGTCATTATGAAGTCCATCATCTCCTGTCCTCTGTCATCATCCTCTGAACCTCCCCACCAGACACTCTTCGAGTTGACGTCGCCTCCAATGATGGTTTTAGGGAATCCAGCAATTCTCGAAAGGTTTCTGAGGTAGGGTTCCAGTGGTTCCGTACCCTCAAAATATATGGAGATTGCTCGGATTTTCCAATCTGGCCCTTCGATCGAGACGACTGCGATGTTTTCCGATTGCTGTTGAGCGTCTACGTGTATAGAGAGTGAATCATTTAAGATGACTACTGCCGCTTTTACTGGCTTGGTCCTGCCGCTGATGCGTTGGACGATTCGGCATCCGGGCCGGTACGACATTTCTCCGCTGCTTCCTACATAGGGTTCTTGCAGGAGTAGAATGTCGCACTTACGTCGCATCGCTTCGCCGAATATCTCGTCAGTCGCATTTTTGGACCTTGCCAGGTTGCATTGTGCAATGGAAAGAGATGACAGGAGATTTGCGCTGTTTGTCGTCTGGCAGCCCTTAGCAATATCGGACGGCCCCACGCGCTATGCCCTCCCATCTAGCTCTGACGGGGCATTCGCTACTGAACGCGTGGTGTCCGGTATTGCTCAGATTCTCTCTCCTGCAGTTTGTGCATGTGGGGGTGCCACGGGGGGCCGCTGTGCGGGTTGGGCACGACTGGGCGGAATGTCCTGGAACTGCACAAAAGGCACAAAGGTCCTTTTCGACTTCAGTTCTGCATATTCCGCGCGAGTGTCCAAACCCGAGGCACTTGGTGCACTGGACCAGGGGAGAACGCTCCTCAACTACGCAGCGCAACCAGCCTATGTGCAGGACTCCAGCACCCATCAGCCTTCTCCAGAGTTTCGGTGTCGCCTCCATAATGACGTGGCATTGTTGAGAGTTTCGTGCTTTGAGGCGATGCCGAATCTTGGCCCATTCTGAGGCGTCGAGTCCCACAAAAAGAGGTGAATTTTGCTTCCTCAGGGATTCCTCTATGACTTCATCGGAGTCCGAGGCCAGGACATCTTTGATGATGATCTGGGGTAGCTTTTCCTTGGCGTCTTCGACAACCAAGTCGCTGCTGGACTCCTTCAGCTTTCGCCCGAGAAGGACAGCCTCTGTCTTGTTGGAGCAGCTGACGACAACCTTTTGGTTCTTCGCCTTTCTGAGCTTGGAGACTCCAATCCCTAGCTCTCGGACATCCACCTTTTCCTTGACTAAGTCCAGGACTTTTTGGGCAGTTGTGTCCTTATCCGTGGAGCTTATTATTAGGGTGTGGGAAGGTTTGGGAGGGGGGTTTTGGACAGAAGATGCCACTTCAGCGTAGGACCGTCTGTTGGACTCTTCTTTTATTATTTCTTTTACTTCCAGGTTAGGTTAGGTTAGGTTAGGTTAGGTTAGGTTAGGTTAGGTTAGGTTAGGTTAGGTTAGGTTAGGTTAGGTTAGGTTAGGTTAGGTTAGGTTAGGTTAGGTTAGGTTAGGTTAGGTTTTTTTTTTTTTTTTTTTTTTTTTTTTTTTTTTTTTTTTTTTTTTTATTTATATCTGATTTTTCCCCAGATATTTATTATTCTGGGACCTTGGGTCTCGCGTTGTATACACTCAGGCTTATTAAATTACGATGGCCTGCAAGTGGCCTTGTTTTGGCTCGCCACTGCCTGTATTACTGAGACGCAGAAGTCACTGAATTTGTGCCCGGAATTACCTTTTATTAGCAATTGCCAGGTATCACTTGACACTTTTGTTTTGAATTCTATTTCAAATTGGATCCTTCGCATTCCGAAAATCGGGCACTCGTTCAGGATATGTGCTACGTCCTGTGTTTGTTCGCTTGAGCAGTGGCAGCTTGGACTGTCTGCTCTTTTAAATCGGTGGAGATACTCTGCTGTGGCACCGTGACCGGTCCATATTTGAGTTTTCCAGTAAGAGAGACCTACCTCTCTTATCGTCTTATAAGCTTCCGTTATATTGGGGAAGAAGGCTTTCGTGATTTTACCCTTTGTTGATCCACTGTATTGCTTTTGCCATTCTATGAGAGTGCGCTGTCTTATTACTTTTTTGGCGTATGAAATAGGGATCAAACAGTAATCCGGGGCCGTCTTTTTGTGAGCTGCTTGTTTTGCGAGCTGGTCGGCTCTTTCATTTCCTTCTGCCCCATTGTGTGCTCGAACCCATAGAAGTTCGACGCTTCTGTTATTGTAGTGTAGGGTGTCAAGACCCCTTTGAATGTCTACTACAAGTTGATTGGTTGATTGCCTGTTCTGGATCGCCTCCAGTGAGGATCTGGAGTCGCTTATCAGCTTAACATTTGTAAGACGGGGGTTGCTTGATACTAAGTTGACTGCTCGGTTCAGAGCATAAAGTTCCGACTGGTACACTGAGCAGAAGCTCTCCAGTAGAAACTTTTTGCTCTGCACTTCTCTCCCTTCTCTCCAGCACGATAGTGCACATCCTACTTTATCATCGATCTTCGACCCGTCTGTAAAGATGCACATACTTTCGCTTTCTCGGGCTTCAATCTCTTCATCTCTGGTGATCACGCTGTATCCTATACCCCTTCTTAACGCTGGATGCGGCAATTCAGCAAAGGGAACCCGGATGTCTATTTCTCGCCCCATGACTTCAGGTAGGGGTTCACCTCTTCTTATTGCGTAGAGTTCCGCTACTTCCCTAGCTCTGAGGTCGATTGGTAGGATTCCCGCGAGTGTTATTGCAGAGTCATAGGATACAGTGCGATACGCTTTGCATATCTTTATAGCGAAGAGACGTTGTGTGGAGCGCAGTCTGTTTTTGATGTACTCTTTCGTAGTACAATCTGCCCATGTACTGGCTGCATAGAGCATGATTGGCTCTATGGCTCCAATATACATTTGGCGCACGATCTCCGGGCTGAGGCCCCAGGACGGTTTTGCGGATCGTGCTAGCCCTTTGTATACTGAAGCTGCCTTGGTGCATGCCAATTGTACATGGTCTCTGAACGTCAGACTTTTGTCAATTATTAACCCGAGCAACTTGATTTTGTCCACTGGTGTCAGTTGAACACCATCCATGGTGATGAGCGGGGTGCCAGGGTTCAGCTTCCTCGTTACAATCATTAAAGATGTCTTCTGTGGTGAGAATCTGAGCTTATGCTGGCGACCCCACTGTGCGACTCTGTGAAGTGTTGGGTTGATGATCGACTCTAGCTGTTCACGGTTGTCTGCTGCTACCATCACTGTCACATCATCTGCAAATGCCTGCATGTGTATAAGTGGGTCATCCTTGAACTCCTCTAGTAATGAGTCCACTTCCAAGTTCCAGTTTGCTGGACCCGTGATACTGCCCTGGACGCAACCTCTTTGTACGGACTTGGTGACCATAACTCCAGAGTACCATATGGTAATTTTCCTGTCTTTGAGGTTGCTGTCTGCCAGGCGGTACAGGTTTTCTGGGCATTTCTTGGTTATAAGCTGAACTTTGATACTGGGCCACCAGGCGTGGTCGAAGGCGCCCTCAATATCCAGTGACACAATTGCTACGAGTTTTCGTTTGTCGAACGCCTCATGCTTGACCAAGTGTACCAGATTATTGAGGGCGTCCTCAGTGCCTTTTTGAGGGATGAACCCATATTGCTGGTTATTGAGTAGGCCATTTCTTTGAAGAAACCAGATGAGTCTGGTGTTGAGTACTTTTTCAAGTACCTTCCCCAAAACCGGAAGCAGTCCTATTGGTCTGTAAGATCTAGGGTTTGTATATACCTCCTTTCCAGGCTTCGGTATTATACAAATCCTAGCTTCCTTCCAGATTTTGGGAAAGTAACCCAGGCTCAAGCACCTATTGTAGGTGGCCAGAAAGAGTTGAGGCTTCGCTGTTATTGCTGCTTTGCAAATATCCGCCGTGAATCCATCAGCTCCCGGTGCTTTTTTGGGGTTCATCTGAGAGACTGCCCCGATGAGTTCCAGTTCCGTAATGGGAGGATCAGGAGGAGACAGAAGATCCAGTGGGGGCTCCTTTGTGCTTCGTCGGACTTCAGCTTGCTCAGGGGTGTCCTCCTCAGGGGGGTCATCAGGGAACATTACCTCGGCTAGCAGGCAAGCTGACTCCTCCGCGGAGAGAGTGTTTCCTCGCGCGTCCATGAGTCCTAGGTCAGTTGCCTGCGTCGCCGCGTTTCTTCTGATGATCTTCCACGCCCCGCTCCAGACATCACCTTTCTTCATTTCCGAGCAAAGTGCTTTCCAACTGGTTATCCGCGCTTTGTTGATGGAGCACTTATAATCGTCGAGTGCTTCCAGGTATTCGCGAACAACCAGTGGTCTGCGTTGTGGTCTCGCTGACTTAATTCTCCTTCTTTTCCTGATCACTTCTCTTTTCTTTTCCGTTAACTCTCTTACCCACCAGGGGTTTTTTCGTCGAGGTCGGGGCATGGATGCGGGGAAGATTTCGCTGCATACTTCAGTAAGGCTCTTGGTGAGGTTTTGAATGTATTCCTCTAATTGGGTCTCATCGAACGTGGAGACCTGTTCTGGTGTGAACGAGAGGTTTTCCAATTTCCTCCTTAAGGCCCTTTCGAATTCTGCCCAATCCGCCCTTCTCGTATCGTAAAGGCGAGTAGTGCTTGGTAATTTTTGGGGCAATACCTCTGATACGGCGAGTTTGAAGGTTATCGCCTTGTGGTCCGATAAAAGGACCATGTTCTCGTCTACCTTCCAGCTGTTGACGTTTGTGAGAAGGGTATCGCTCACTAGAGTAATGTCCACTATGCTGGTGCAGCTGCGACCCTCGCGGAACACTTCAAATGTAGGGATGCTTCCACTATTCAACACGTGTAAGTCTAATGCTGCTGCGAACTCCAATATAGTGGTGCCTCTCTCATCGTCTTCGGTTGATCCCCACCAGGCACTTTTCGCGTTCACATCCCCTCCAATTGCAATCTTGTTTGTGGTTCTGGCTATGTTTCCCAGGGTTTCGAGGTATGGGTCCAAGGACTCAGTACCTTCGAAATACACAGATACGACAGTGGTCCTCCCAGTGACTCCATTGATCGAGACTGTTACTATGTTTTCCGAAACAAAGTTTTGGTCAACATACACGTCTAGGTCACTGTTTAGGATTACCACTGCAGCCTTGACACACTTCACTCTGTTGCCTGTCCTCTGAATGATCCTGCAGCCCGGCCGGTGCGACATCTCCTCGCTGTTCCCAACATAGGGCTCTTGCAGTAGGAGTATGTCGCACTTACGCTGTGTGGCTACCTGGAATATTTCATCAGTGGCATTTCTGCTGCGAGCAAGATTGCATTGGACGAAAGTGATGGGATGTGGGACTGTGTTTGCGCTGTTGGCCTCCGGGACGCCCTTAGCAATAGCGCACTGAGGCTCGGGCTATGTTCTCCCAACGAGCCTTGACGGGGCAGTTCCTGCTGAAAGCATCGTGGTTAGTGTTGGCCAACTTTTCCCTGCAGCAGTTGACACAAGTGGGAGCGGTGTAGGGAGTAGAGGACTTCACTGGGCAATCTCGGAAGGCATGTCCGGGCATCGAGCAGTAGGCGCATAAGCTGTCTGTGACCTCCGCTTGGCAAACCTTCCGTGTGTGCCCGTAGCCAAGACACTTACTGCACTGCACCAATGGGGATTTCTCCTCGACCTGGCAGCGCATCCATCCAATGTGCAATATTCCAGCGCTCATCATGTGAGACCACAACTTGGGAGTAGCTTCGAGAACGACATGACATTGGTGAGGGTTTCGAGCCTTTAGTCGGTGGCGGACTTTTGCCCATTCCTCAGAACCAATGCCGATGAAGACACCTGCGTTCTGCTTTTGAAGGGAGGCTTCAATCTGAGCGTCGGTATCAGAAGCCATGACGTCACGGAGGAGAATCTGAGGTAGTTTGGACTTTGCTTCTTCTACCATCAGGTCGCTGTTCGCCTCCGTGATGTGCTTCGAGAGTAATTCCGCTTCCTGCTTTGAACCACAGCTTAGGACCACCTTCTCATTCTTAGCCTTTCTCATTCGCTGGACTCCTACACCGAGTTCGCGCACATTCACTTTTTCCTTAACCTCATCCATTACTTTTTGAGCAGTGGTTTCCTTGTCCCTTGAGCTGATGAGAAGGGTGTGGGCAGATGTTCGCGCCTGGATACCACTACGTTCACCTAATGGGCCGGTATGAGAAGAAGTTTGGAGTGCCGATGCAACTTCGGCGTAAGATCTCCTGTTTGCCTCTTCTTTGACTAGCTCTTTTACTTCCTTCACTTCCTTCATTATTTCTGCTATCTTCTTTGAGTCCTGGGATGAGATTACTTGCCCTGGAGTCGACTCTTTTGTGAGCTTCTCAGCTCTTCCTAGGGCTGCTCCAATCTCATTCTTCAGGGCCTGCATATTCCTGTTATAAGACTCCATGAGTTTACTGTGCTCTTCAATATTTTTCATTAATTTTGTACCTTCTAATTCTATTTGTTTCTGTTTCAGGTGCTGCTGGGAGATGGGAAGCTGCTGGGAGAGGGGAAGCTGCTGGGAGGTGGTAAGTTGCTGGGAGGTGGTGAGCTGCGCGTTGGTTGCTGACGCTGAGTTTCCAGGCTTGTTACTCTCAGCCTCTTTAACCAGTTGGTATAAGCGCTCAACTGCCTCTGTGACGCCCGCCTTGATGTCTGACCTCAGGTTTCTTGAATTGCCAAGGTTCAGCTTTGCCTTAGTAAGGCAGGCCTTGGCCTCGGCTATCCTCGAGGCATAAACCTTCCTCATCGGAGGACTGCCAAGCGGCTCCACTACAAAAGTGGCGTTGCCGCTGGTCAGCTGTGCCTCTTGCGAGCAGAGCGGGACTTCCTGGGTTTGAGGGGGGGGAGGGAGAGCCTCGGGGGGTGTTGAAAACCCTTCTTTCTGCGCTGCTTTGGTTTTCGTTGGAGTGCGGAGACCAAACATATTGTAGAAAGTGAGAAGATATGTTATGTTATGAAAAGTGGGGGGTGAAGGGGGGATGGACTGTGGGTTGTTGAAAGGGAAGTGTAGAGATCAATGAGATGTGTATTTTGATCTAAGGATGATCAAAATCGGTTAATACTAGCCAAAGTTATTAAGTTTTAAAATATCTGAAGGATTTTAGGTTTTGTAAGATAATTTATGAAAACAACTTTTGGGTGCAAATGTATGGGGGAGGGGAGAAAAGTGTAGATAACTGTATATACTTGAGTAGGTCTTCTAAAGTTACGTATTTACTGTAAATAAACTAGGGAGCTAAAATAAAAGATAACAGAGATATTTCACTTTTGTTAATTTTTAATAACAGAAATTTCTGAGTCAAAATGAGATTTTAGTATATTTGAAAAAGTGTTAAATGAATTATGTTTGAATGAAATGAAATGATATAATACAAGTAGCTATTGAAATTTGACGGTGCCTGGTGAAAACTAGACTACAATCGTATGAAATGGAAAAAAGTTATTAGCGATATGGCAAAAACGTGTTAATACCCCCTGTGAAATATTCGATGTTTCAGAAGGGGTATGTTATGGTTACCGGCAAAAGTTAGTTATTAAAGGGACTATCTACTGTGATACTAATCTGGATAGGGGGTGAGACAGGCTAACTGGCAGTGACCAGCAAGCTGTATATATTTAATGAATTAATGAAGTTATGGGCCGTCAAAGTTAGAAAAACTGTAAATTTTAAAGATTTTATGAAATATGGACAAAGTTGTAGGGGGAAGTGGAAGGGATGGACTGCTGAAGCTAATTATATGGAAGAACTCGACAAATCAAGACGGACTGCGAAGAAAACGTCGTAATCGGTTGAAACGCCGATTTTTGCGGGATTTTTGAAAGTTCAATTTTTGACCGCGAAGTATGAAAATCGGTATTTCAAAAATTTTCTTAAGGGAAAGTTGGAATTTTCCAATTATTATTTCACTACTAAATCGGGCTTAACGAGACGGAAATTTTGACGTATCAAACATTGAATTCGAAGAAAAACTACCCACTTGAAAAAGCCTTCGGTTGGGTTAGGTTAGGTTAGGTTAGGTTAGGTTAGGTTTGGGGCGCGTGTCAGACAACCTCCTCGTGGTGCGCCCTGGGCAACGTGAACCCTCGAGTCTCTGCGATTTAGCGGAGACTCGAGGGTTGACGGCAAATAGTCTGACTGGGGTGGGGGGAAAAGTGAAAGTGTTGGGGAAGAGATTGCTGGGGGAACAGTGGGGGAAGGAATTTGGAAAACGGGGGGGACAGGGAAAGAACACAGTCATACACACACTCATACACATACAACACTACACACCACATTCAAACATTACATGCAACTCATACACGCACATACACACATTCAGATACACACGACGATTCAGAAAGGGAGTTATAACATTATGAAAGGAACACTAGGAAAAAAGAGTCCACGGGTGGGTCCCGCCTCAGGCGGGGAATCCCACCAGGGTGCTTCGGCATCCTGCTGCCCCATAGTATCCGTGGGGGGCAACTATTGTTCGCGGAGTAATGGAGGGAGTGAGAAGGAGAGTGGGAGCGAAGGGAGGAGCGGTAGTGAGAGTAGCAGGAGTAGGAGAGGAAGAGATAGAGAAGGCTGCAAAAGTAAACAGGAAGATAAGAAGAAGAGTACCTATGGCAGCGTAAAAGGGAAAGGAAAAGGGAAAGGCCAAGCAGGCAAAGAAAGGGAGAAGGCAGAAGAGATTGCCGGGGACAAGAACCCCCATGGCAAGGAAGGAGAAAAGGAGGACTGGCCGTTGCCACCATGGGTCAAGAAAGGAAAAAAGACAGGGAATGGGAACCAAAGTGGCGAAAAGGATAGGGAGAAGGAAGGGAGCCAAGATGGCAGAAACGAGGGTGAGGGAAGCGTTGTGTCGCTGTCCTCCGGTTCCGTGGGAACTCGGAGGAGCCTTAGAGTGATGCTGGACCGAACCCCTCTACCTGCGTCCTTCGGTCGCCTTAGCGACACCGAGGGCCGAAAGAGGCGCAGGGAATCGGAGGACGATACCCCGGCATCCACGGACTCCGAGAGTGCTGCTAGAGCACCACGAAAGGTGTCTTCAGCAAGCCGGGGCCGGGGACGTCCTCCGACCCATGGCAACTACGTAGGCCTGGCAAAGGCCAAGCGGGACCTTGCCGTGGCTGAAAAAGCCGCCGCTGAGGCTGAGAAACTGGCCCAGGAGGTTCAAAGGGAACGGGAGGTTATGGAGTGGACCCGAGAAGTGCAAGCTCGGAACCACTCCAGACTTTTCTCAATGTCACCTACAGACACGGTGGGGACAGAGGTGGAGCTGGACATCGACCGGAGGACCCGGGATGTCAAGGACACCATCCTCAAGGTCGCCACCCGCTCCGGCAACCTGAAGGGCACTTTCGTAAGTGCCCTCAAGACGGCGGCCAACGGCCTCGAGGACCTCGTGGCAGACCTGTCCAACGGGGCGGCGGCGAGGCGAGCGGCGAAGTTCGAGGCGGAGAACATCCGGCTTCGGTCCGAGCTGGACAGTGTCCAGAAGAAACTGGACGCTGTCCTGGCCGAACAGGAGCGGATGAGAGCGGAGCTGGCTGGCTGCCACCGTCGCCCTGACACGGAGAAGCTGCCGGCCGCTGGGCCGGGTCCCCTAGATGACGAATCTCTCCAAAGATTCGCCATCATGGTGGGGACGATGATGGATGCGAAGGTGGCGGCGCTCGAGCCCCGCCTTCTCCCGGCCCAGAGGGAGCGTCCCCCACTGGCGGCCGACTCCCGCAGGAGACGGTCAGCGGAAGCGGCGGAGGTGGTGGAGGTGATGGAGGTCTCGGAGGCACCGAGACCCCCCCCGCCACCCAAGTCTGGCCCCCCGGCCAAGAAAGCAGAGAAGAGGGCCCCTGCGAGGAGGGGTAGGGAAGGGGCTCGCGCTCCGCCATCTCCGCAGCCGTCTACGTCGGCCCTTCCGCCGCCCGTTCAATCGGGTGGACCGCGCGCTGCGCCCCCTCCCCCGCAAGAGGGTTGGAGCGCGGTGGTCAAGCGGGGCGGAAAGGGGAAACCCCGTCCCGCTCAGCCGAACCGGCCAGCCCAACAGGCCCGCCCCCAGCAGCAGACCCGCGCCGCCCAACAGGTCCGCCAACCTCAGCCCCGGGCCCCGCAACCAGCGGCACCCCAGGCCAGAGGCAGGGCCCGAAAGAGGCGTCCCCGCCCCCCGCGATCGTCGGCCATCGTGGTCACCCTCACCCCTGAGGCTGTGGCCAGAGGGCTGACATACAAAGAGATGCTGGTCCGGATGAAGACCGGCATCTCCCTCGCCAGCGTCGGCATCACCGGCGGGGTGAGGATTAAGGAGGCCCAAACAGGGGCAAAACTCATAGAGATTCCCGGATCCGGCAGTGATGCCCTCGCCGACCAGCTGGCGAACAGGATCCGGGAAATCCTCAAGGACGATGTGCGGGTCACGAGGCCCGTGAAGTGCAGTGAGCTGCGCATCACGGACCTCGACGAGTCCGTATCGGTGGAGGAGGTCGCAGCCGCTGTCGTTGCCACCACGGGGTGCTCCCGGGAGGCCCTCCGAATCGGCGAAATCCGCCGCGAAACTCGCGGCGGTGGTCGAAGAGGGTACACTCTCTGGTTGAGGTGCCCCACGACGGCGGCGAGAGCTCTGGCCCAGCAGCGGACCGTTATGGTGGGGTGGATTCCGGCGAGGGTAACCTTGCTGGAACCCCGCCCGCTCACCTGTTTCCGCTGCCTGGAGCTGGGGCACGTGTGCGGCAAATGCGACTCCGACGTGGATCGGAGCGCATTATGCTACCGATGCGGACAAGAAGGGCATAAGTCGGCGACCTGCTCAGCGGATCCCCACTGCAGCCTGTGCGCGGCCGCTAATTTGCCGGCGTCGCACAAAGTGGGGGGCAGAGCATGCGTTGCCGCCGCCAAACAACGGACAAGACAACGACGTAAGGGCCCACAAACACCAGTTGCCCTCAACGTACACCCCCGGGCTTCTCCGGAAGCCATCGGTCATGCGGCTACCAGTAGTGTCGGATAATGGATCACACCACTATCCGACTCCTGCAATGCAATGTCAACCATTCCGCCCGCGCTCAGGACCTGCTGTCCCAGAGCATGGCGGAATGGTTGATAGGCATAGCAGTCGTCGCGGAACCGTACTTTGTTCCCGACGGGGAACATTGGGCGGCGGACCGTGACGGCCTGGTAGCTATAGTTACCCGGCCCTCCGTCGGCTCCCCTCCCTTTGATCACGTAGCAAAGGGTAGGGGATGCGTGGCGGTTACCCTGGGTAACTCGCTGATCGTGGGAGTGTACTTCTCGCCGAACAGGCCCCTCGCCGAGTTCGAGGAATTCCTGAGGGGCCTTTCGGCGATGATCGAGGGCAACAGGCGGTCAAGGCAGGTGCTCGTCCTTGGGGACTTCAACGCCAAATCCTCGGCGTGGGGGTCCCCGACGACTGACGCCCGCGGCGACTGCCTCGCAGAGTGGTCAGTCTCGAGCGGTCTGGTAATTCTCAACCGAGGGTCGGTTAACACGTGCGTGCGGCAACAGGGCGGATCCATAGTGGACATCACGTTCGCATGCCCCGCCCTGGCGCGCCGTGTTCAGGGCTGGAGGGTCTTAGAGGAGGCGGAGTCGTTGTCCGATCATCGGTACATCCGATTCGACATCTCCGCCCAGACCTCGGACCCCGGCCCCCCGACTCGAAGGTTACGAGATGGTCCCCGTTGGTCGCTGTCGCGCCTCAATCCGGATCATCTGGAGGAGGCGCTCCTGGTGACGACGTGGGATCCAGCACCGGACCGACCCGTGTGCGTCGAGGCGGAGGCGGAATGGTTCGGGGCGGCGATGACGTCCGTCTGCGACGCGTCAATGCCCCGCGTTACTACCTTCTGCCCCCGTCGTTGCGTGTATTGGTGGTCTGCCGAGATTGCGGCGCTTCGCGCTGCGTGCATCGCGGCGGGCCGCGCATATACGCGACACAGACGCCGGTATCGGCGGCATAGTCGGGAAACTGACGAAGCCGTCGAGACCTCCTTACGGAACGGGTATAGACTGGCCAAGGAAACTCTGCAGTGGGCCATCGCGGAGGCGAAAGAGCGATCTAAGGGGGAATTAGCTCAGGAGCTGGACGACAACCCCTGGGGGAGGTCGTACCAGATGGTAAGGGGCAAACTGCGCCAGCCGGCGCCGCCCCTTACTCAATCCCTGCAGCCACAGTTCCTGGAAGACGTGCTGTCTACTCTGTTTCCGAACAGAGGAGCACACACGCCGCCGATGATGACAGCGTCTCTCGGCACAGGTTCTGTCGACACCCCCGTCCCGGAAGTCACGCGAGAGGAACTGAAGGAGGCCGTGATCAGACTTCGGTCGAAAAACACGGCCCCCGGGCCAGACGGTATCCCGGGCCGCATATGGGTGAAGGCTTTGGAGTGCCCAGACTTCGAGTCTCGCCTCCGGAGCCTTTTCTCAGCGTGCCTGGAACGTGGCCAGTTTCCTCGCAGGTGGAGAAACGGGAAGCTCGTTCTGCTCAAGAAGGAGGGACGACCGGCGGATTTACCATCTTCTTTCCGCCCTATTGTCCTCCTAGACGAGGTGGCTAAGCTCTACGAGCGTATATTAGCCACTCGTCTCAAGAGCCACCTTCGCGACGTCGGGCCGGACTTGGCAGACTGCCAGTTCGGCTTTAGGCAGGGGCGCTCCACCTTGGAGGCGATACTGAGGGCCAGGGACCTGACGGGAGGCGCTGTAGACCGGGGCGAGGTTGCATTGGCGGTGTCTATCGACATCTCCAATGCCTTCGGAACCTTGCCCTGGGAGTGCATACACGCGGCGCTCCGTTATCACGGAGTGCCCGAGTACATTTGTCAGGCCCTGAGGCAGTATTTCCACGAGCGCTTCGTGTCCTACACCACCGGACATGACAAGCGGCGACGACCCATGTTCTGCGGGGTTCCGCAGGGTTCTGTCTTAGGACCAATCCTGTGGAACCTCGGCTTCGACTGGGTGCTGAGGGGATCGACACTACCTGGGGTGTTCTACTTATGCTTCGCCGACGACGTCCTGGTCATTGCCATTGGCAAGACGTACAGGCTCGCGAGCATAGTAGCCACGGCTGCGGTCGCCCACGTAGTGTCACGTATCCGTAGACTCGGCTTAAACGTCGCCCTCGAGAAGACCCAGGCGACGCTGTTTCATGGGCCCCGCCGGGGACCCCCCCGTGAGGCCCATTTAACAGTTGGCGGGGTGCGCATCCCAGTGACGCCCACCCTGAAGTACCTCGGTCTTCTCCTGGACGGCAGATGGAGCTTTCGACAGCACTTCGCGAACCTCGCGCCGCGGCTCTTGAAAGCCTCATCTGCCCTGAGAAGGATCATGCCCAACATCAACGGGCCCCAGGACGCAAGCCGCCGCCTCTACCTTGGAGTCGTGCGGTCCATGGCACTCTACGGTGCACTTGTTTGGGCTTACGCCCATCCAGCGAGCACCCTACCCCTCCTGCGTGCGCAACGCGCCATCGCGACGGGGGTAGTTAGAGGGTACCGCACCATATCCGCAGAGGCGGCCTGCCTACTTGCAGGTTCCATCCCCTGGGACTTGGAGGCGCAGGTTCTTGCGCAGGTGTACCACTGGCGCATGAACCTCCGCTCCCAAGGAGATGATCCAGCCCTCCGCGAGGTCCAAGTCTTTCGGGACCTCGTTCGCGTCAATGCTATTGACGCATGGAGGGCGCGTTTGGAGCGCCCGAGTTACGGCACCCGCACAGTCGAGGCCATCAGAGATGTCCTCGACGGGTGGCTCAATCGGCAGCATGGCAGACTCAGCTTTCGCTTGACGCAGGTTTTGTCGGGACATGGTTGTTTCGGCAAATACCTGTGTCGCATAGCTTTGAGGGAGCCGACGCCGATCTGCCACCATTGCGGCGCCGAAGAAGACTCGGCGCAACATACGCTGGAGGTGTGTCCGGCTTGGTCGGACCAACGCATGGCCATGGCCGCCGTGGTCGGTTTTGACTTCTCGCTGCGGGCCGTAGTTCACTCTATGGTCCAAAGTGAGGAGTCCTGGACCGCGGTGGCCACCTTCTGCGAGAGCGTGCTCATGCAGAAGGAGGCGGCAGAGCGCGAGCGTGAGGCGGTCTCCGACTGCCCCATGCGCCGCCGCCGAGGAGGCCGGCGTAGGAGGGCGTACGCGGACGCCCTTCTACCTCCTTAGTTGAGGCTGCGGTGGCCCCCGGGGTGCGGGTGTGCCACTGCGAAAAGGCCTCGAGGTGGCGCGCGCGCGGTGTCTTCCGCGCGCCACTTAACGAAAGACCGGGGGGTGTTAACCCCTAACACCCCCCGAGGAGGGGGCCCCCACCCCAGGGGGCCCAGCGCTGTCGGGTTCGGTGGATGAATCTCCGTTTCCCACGTTCCCGACACTAAGCGCACCGAAGGCACAGCAGTGGTTTTAGTGGGTAGTCACTGCGGTAGGTGCGATGAGCCCCGGCAGCGGGGGGAGCTTGCCTACCGGGTTGAGCCCCACATACCCCTGCTGTCTGGCACCACCCGGACGGCGGGGGATGCGTAAAGGCATTTCCACTGCTAAACAAAAAAAAAAAAAAAAAAGGTTAGGTTAGGTTTAGGGCGCGTGTCAGACAACCTCCTCGTGGTGCGCCCTGGGCAACGTGAACCCTCGAGTCTCTGCGATGTTAGCGGAGACTCGCGGGTTGACGGCAAATAGTCTGACAGGGGTGGGAGGGAAATGGAATGGACGGGAAAGTGATGGCTGGGGGAAAAGTGGGGAAGAAATTGGATTATCGGGGGGACAGGGAGATTACACATCCACACACACATTCATACACACCACACATACAACACCACACACAACACTTAAGCACTACATACAACTCATACACACAGACACACACTTTACTCAGATACACACGACGTTCAGAAATGGGAGATAATTATTATGAAGAGAACTATGCTAAAAAAGAGTCCACGGGTGGGTCCCGCCTCAGGCGGGGAATCCCACCAGGGTGCTTCGGCACCCTGCTGCCCCATTGTATCCGTGGGGGGCAAACATCGTTCTACGAGTAATAGAGGGAGTAAGGAAGGGAGCGGAAGCGAGGGAGGAAGTAGGAGTGAGGGCAGGAGTAGAAGTGGGAGTAGGAGCGGAGGAAGTAGTGAGAGTGGAAGCAGGAGCAGGAGCAGCAGTAAGAGTGGGAGCAGGAATATGAGTCGCGGTGATGGTCCTTCGAATGAAGGAGGGAGCGGCGGAGGAAAGGGCCACAAAGGCAGGCGTGAGGATGGAGCCAGGTCGAACCAGAGTGGCGGAAGTGGAGAGGAGAAGAGAAGTGGAAGTGAAGGCCGAGAAGGCCGAAGGAAGAAGATGGACGACTGGCCCCCACTGCCACCTCGGGCCAGTCAAAGACGAAAGCAGGAGAAGGAACAGAGTCTCGGCGGTGAAAAAGGACAGGGAGAGGGACGCCGCCCGAGATGTAACGACGAAGTAGGAAGCGTTGTGTCGCTGTCATCAGGCTCCAATCGGAGCCTGAGGATAGAAGTGGAGCGCCTTCCAACGCCAGTGTCATTCGGCCGCCTCAGCGACGGCGAGGCGGGCCGAAAAAGGAGGCGAGGGTCGGATGAGGACACCCCGGCGTCATCCGACACCGAAGGGGCGGTGCGCGCCCCTCGGAAAATTTCGACAAATCGCCGGGGACGTGGGCCGGGGCGGCCACCGACCCACGGCAAATACGTGGGGCTGGCCAAGGCCAAGAAAGAGCTGGAGGAGGCCCAGCGCGTTGCCGCGGAGGCCGACAAGGTCGCCGCCAAAGTCGCTCAGGAGCTGGCAATGGAGAAGCGCGTAACCGAGTGGACCCGGGAAAACGCCCGGAGCTCCCGGCTCTTCTCCATCTCCGGGTCCGAAAAGGACCAGGGCATGGACCAGGGCACGGACGTGGAGGACGACGTGGCGATCATCAAGATGATCGCCACGAAGTCCGGAAATCTTAAAGGGGGGTACGTCCGGGCCCTCAAGGACGCGGCGGCCTCGATAGCCGCAAAATTCGAGCGGGCCTCGACGCGCAACACGTCGGAGGAGGAGGCCAGGCTGAGAGCCGAGAACGCACAGCTCCGGGCCGCAATGGACACGCTCCGTAAGGAGTTTGACCAGGTCCGGGCTGAGCTGTCTCGGCTAACGGAGGCGGTCGGCCGTGCGACGCGCGAAGAGGCTCCGGCGACGGCGCCCCGGAAGGAGGCCCAGAAGTCTGGTTCCCCATTAGATGACGAGTCTCTCCAGAGATTCGCCATCATGGTGGGGAACATGATGGACGCAAAGGTGGCGGCGCTCGAGCCCCGCCTTCTCCCAGCCCAGAGGGAGCGTCCCCCGCTGGCGGCTGACTCCCGCAGGAGACGTTCGGCTGAAACGGCGGAGGTGGCGGAGGTGATGGAGGTATCGGAGTCACCGAGACCCCCCCCACCACCCAAGAAGTCAGGATCTACGGCCAAGAAGGCCACTGGGAGGAAAGCGAAGGAGGGAGCACAGCTTCCCCTTACACCGCAGCCTTCTACGTCGGCCCTTCCGCCGCCGGTTCCATCGGGTGGACCGTGCGCCGCGCCCCCTCCTCCGCAGGAGGGTTGGAGCGCGGTGGTTAAGCGGGGCGGAAAGGGAAAACCCCGACCCGCTCAGCCGAACCGGCCAGCCCAACAGGCCCGCCCCCAGCAGCAGACCCGCGCCGCCCAACAGGGCCGCCAACCTCAGCCCCGGGCCCCGCAACCAGCGGCACCCCAGGCCAGAGGCAGGGCCCGAAAGAGGCGTCCCCGCCCCCCGCGATCGTCGGCCATCGTGGTCACCCTCACCCCTGAGGCTGTGGCCAGAGGGCTGACCTATAAAGAGATGCTGGTCCGGATGAAGACCGGCATCTCCCTCGCCAGCGTCGGCATCAGCGGCGGGGTGAAAATAAAAGAGGCGCAGACGGGGGCGAAGTTAATTGAGGTTCCCGGATCCGGCAGCGATGCCCTCGCCGACCAGCTGGCGAACAGGATCCGGGAGATACTCAAGGATGATGTGCGGGTCACGAGGCCCGTGAAGTGTAGCGAGCTGCGCATCACGGACCTCGACGAGTCCGTGTCGGTGGAGGAGGTCGCGGCCGCCGTCGTTACCACCACAGGGTGCTCCCGGGAGGCCCTCCGGATCGGCGAGATCCGCCGCGAAACTCGTGGCGGTGGCCGGAGAGGGTACACCCTCTGGATGCGGTGCCCAACAACGGCGGCGAGAGCCTTGGCCCAGCAGCGGACCGTTATGGTGGGGTGGATTCCGGCGAGGGTAACTTTGCTGGAACCCCGCCCGCTCACCTGTTTCCGCTGCCTGGAGCTGGGGCACGTGTGCGGCAGGTGCGACTCCGACGTGGATCGGAGCGCACTATGCTACCGATGCGGACTTGAAGGGCATAAGTCGGCGACCTGCTCAGCGGATCCCCACTGCAGCCTGTGCGCGGCCGCTAATTTGCCGGCGTCGCACAGAGTGGGGGGCAGAGCATGCGTTGCCGCCGCCAAAAAACGGATAAGACATCGACGTAAGGGCCCACAAACACCAGTTGCCCTCAACGTGCACCCCCGGGCTTCTTCGGAAGCCATCGGTCAAGCGGCTACCAGTAGAGTCGGATAATGGATCACACCACTATCCGACTCCTGCAATGCAATGTCAACCACTCCGCCCGCGCTCAGGACCTCCTGTCCCAGAGCATGGCGGAATGGTTGATAGGCATAGCAGTCGTCGCGGAACCGTACTTTGTTCCCGACGGGGAACATTGGGCGGCGGACCGTGACGGCCAGGTAGCTATAGTTACCCGGCCCTCCGTCGGCTCCCCTCCCTTTGATCACGTAGCAAAGGGTAGGGGATGCGTGGCGGTTACCCTGGGTAACTCGCTGATCGTGGGAGTGTACTTCTCGCCGAACAGGCCCCTCGCCGAGTTCGAGGAATTCCTGAGGGGCCTTTCGGCGATGATCGAGGGCAACAGGCGGTCAAGGCAGGTGCTCGTCCTTGGGGACTTCAACGCCAAATCCTCGGCGTGGGGGTCCCCGACGACTGACGCCCGCGGCGACTGCCTTGCAGAGTGGTCAGTCTCGAGCGGTCTGGTAATTCTCAACCGAGGGTCGGTTAACACGTGCGTGCGGCAACAGGGCGGATCCATAGTGGACATCACGTTCGCATGCCCCGCCCTGGCGCGCCGTGTTCAGGGCTGGAGGGTCTTAGAGGAGGCGGAGTCGTTGTCCGATCATCGGTACATCCGATTCGACATCTCCGCCCAGACCTCGGACCCCGGCCCCCCGACTCGAAGGTTGCGAGACGGTCCCCGTTGGTCGCTGTCGCGCCTCAATCCGGATCATCTGGAGGAGGCGCTCCTGGTGACGACGTGGGATCCAGCACCGGACCGACCCGTGTGCGTCGAGGCGGAGGCGGAATGGTTCGGGGCGGCGATGACGTCCGTCTGTGACGCGTCAATGCCCCGCGTAACTACCTTCTGCCCCCGTCGTTGCGTGTATTGGTGGTCTGCCGAGATTGCGGCGCTTCGCGCTGCGTGCATCGCGGCGGGCCGCGCATACACGCGACACAGACGCCGGTATCGGCGGCATAGTCGGGAAACTGACGAAGCCGTCGAGACCTCCTTAGGGAACGGGTATAGACTGGCCAAGCAAACTCTGCAGTGGGCCATCGCGGAGGCGAAGGAGCAAGCTAAGGGGGAATTAGCTCAGGAGCTGGACGACAACCCCTGGGGGAGGTCGTACCAGATGGTAAGGGGCAAACTGCGCCAGCCGGCGCCGCCCCTCACTCAATCCCTGCAGCCACAGTTCCTGGAAGACGTGCTGTCTACTCTGTTTCCGAACAGAGGAGCACACACGCCGCCGATGATGACAGCGTCTCTCGGCACAGGTTCTGTCGACACCCCCGTCCCGGAAGTCACGCGAGAGGAACTGAAGGAGGCCGTGATCAGACTTCGGTCGAAAAACACGGCCCCCGGGCCAGACGGTATCCCGGGCCGCATATGGGTGAAGGCTTTGGAGTGCCCAGACTTCGAGTCTCGCCTCCGGAGCCTTTTCTCAGCGTGCCTGGAACGTGGCCAGTTTCCTCGCAGGTGGAGAAACGGGAAGCTTGTTCTGCTCAAGAAGGAGGGACGACCGGCGGATTTACCATCTTCTTTCCGCCCTATTGTCCTCCTAGACGAGGTGGCTAAGCTCTACGAGCGTATATTAGCCACTCGTCTCAAGAGCCACCTTCGCGACGTCGGGCCGGACTTGGCAGACTGCCAGTTCGGCTTTAGGCAGGGGCGCTCCACCTTGGAGGCGATACTGAGGGCCAGGGACCTGACGGGAGGCGCTGTAGACCGGGGCGAGGTTGCATTGGCGGTGTCTATCGACATCTCCAATGCCTTCGGAACCTTGCCCTGGGAGTGCATACACGCGGCGCTCCGTTATCACGGAGTGCCCGAGTACATTTGTCAGGCCCTGAGGCAGTATTTCCACGAGCGCTTCGTGTCCTACACCACCGGACATGACAAGCGGCGACGACCCATGTTCTGCGGGGTTCCGCAGGGTTCTGTCTTAGGACCAATCCTGTGGAACCTCGGCTTCGACTGGGTGCTGAGGGGATCGACACTACCTGGGGTGTTCTACTTATGCTTCGCCGACGACGTCCTGGTCATTGCCATTGGCAAGACGTACAGGCTCGCGAGCATAGTAGCCACGGCTGCGGTCGCCCACGTAGTGTCACGTATCCGTAGACTCGGCTTAGACGTCGCCCTCGAGAAGACCCAGGCGACGCTGTTTCATGGGCCCCGCCGGGGACCCCCCCGTGAGGCCCATTTAACAGTTGGCGGGGTGCGCATCCCAGTGACGCCCACCCTGAAGTACCTCGGTCTTCTCCTGGACGGCAGATGGAGCTTTCGACAGCACTTCGCGAACCTCGCGCCGCGGCTCTTGAAAGCCTCATCTGCCCTGAGAAGGATCATGCCCAACATCAACGGGCCCCAGGATGCAAGCCGCCGCCTCTACCTTGGAGTCGTGCGGTCCATGGCACTCTACGGTGCACCTGTTTGGGCTTACGCCCATCCAGCGAGCACCCTACCCCTCCTGCGTGCGCAACGCGCCATCGCGACGGGGGTAGTTAGAGGGTACCGCACCATATCCGCAGAGGCGGCCTGCCTACTTGCAGGTTCCATCCCCTGGGACTTGGAGGCGCAGGTTCTTGCGCAGGTGTACCACTGGCGCATGAACCTCCGCTCCCAAGGAGATGATCCAGCCCTCCGCGAGGTCCAAGTCTTTCGGGACCTCGTTCGCGTCAATGCTATTGACGCATGGAGGGCGCGTTTGGAGCGCCCGAGTTACGGCACCCGCACAGTCGAGGCCATCAGAGATGTCCTTGACGGGTGGCTCAATCGGCAGCATGGCAGACTCAGCTTTCGCTTGACGCAGGTTTTGTCGGGACATGGTTGTTTCGGCAAATACCTGTGTCGCATAGCTTTGAGGGAGCCGACGCCGATCTGCCACCATTGCGGCGCCGAAGAAGACTCGGCGCAACATACGCTGGAGGTGTGTCCGGCTTGGTCGGACCAACGCATGGCCATGGCCGCCGTGGTCGGTTTTGACTTCTCGCTGCGGGCCGTAGTTCACTCTATGGTCCAAAGTGAGGAGTCCTGGACCGCGGTGGCCACCTTCTGCGAGAGCGTGCTCATGCAGAAGGAGGCGGCAGAGCGCGAGCGTGAGGCGGTCTCCGACTGCCCCATGCGCCGCCGCCGAGGAGGCCGGCGTAGAAGGGCGTACGCGGACGCCTTTCTACCTCCTTAGTTGAGGCTGCGGTGGCCCCCGGGGTGCGGGTGTGCCGCTGCGAAAAGGCCTCGAGGTGGCGCGCGCGCGGTGTCTTCCGCGCGCCACTTAACGAAAGACCGGGGGGTGTTAACCCCTAACACCCCCCGAGGAGGGGGCCCCCACCCCAGGGGGCCCGGCGCTGTCGGGTCCGGTGGATGAATCTCCGTTTCCCACGTTCCCGACACTAAGCGCACTGAAGACACAGCAGTGGTTTTAGTGGGTAGTCACTGCGGTAGGTGCGATGAGCCCCGGCAGCGGGGGGAGCTTGTCTACCGGGTTGAGCCCCACATACCCCTGCCGTCTGGCACCTCCCGGACGGCGGGGGATGCGTAAATGCATTTCCACTGCTAAACAAAAAAAAAAAAAAAAAAAAAAAAAAAAGGTTAGGTTAGGTTTGGGGCGCGTGTCAGACAACCTCCTCGTGGTGCGCCCTGGGCAACGTGAACCCTCGAGTCTCTGCGATTTTAGCGGAGACTCGAGAGTTGACGGCAAATAGTCTGACAGGGGAGGGAGGGAAAAGTGAAAGTGTTGGGGAAGTGATGGATGGGGGAACAGTGGGGGAAGTGATTGGACAACGGGGGGGACAGGGAGATTACACATTCACATACACTTTTACACACCACACATACAACACTACACACTACGATCAAGCACTTCATCAACTCATACATACATCTACACGCATTCAGATACACACGACGTTCAGGACAGGGAGTTTCAAACATCATGAAAAAGACGACAACTAAAGTTAGTCCACGGGTGGGTCCCGCCTCAGGCGGGGAATCCCACCAGGGTGCTTCGGCATCCTGCTGCCCCAAAGTATACGTGGGGGGCAATTGCCGTTTTGATTGTGATAGTGGAAGTGAGGAGGGAAGTAGAAGCAGGAGTAGTAGCGATAGCGGGAGAGAAGGCCGAGAAGGCAGGAGACAGGAGGAAAGAAAGAAGAAGAATAGGTTCCCATTACCACCCCGGATCAGTCAATGGGAAAGAACAAAAGAGAGGGAGATTGGTCGAGAAGACCGAAAGAAAGTGGAGGAGGAAAGACGCCCTCAACCAGCGACCCAAAAGGGGAAGAAAGAGACGGTCACACTTCGTCCCACTTGGGCCAACAAAGGGGAAATAAAGGAGGAAAAGAAGGATGTTGGGAGTTACCCCAGTAGTGAAAAGGATAGGGAGAGAGACGGGAGCGTGGTGTCGGCATCCTCGGGTTCCCAACGGAGCCTGAGAGTTGTACTAGACCGCATCCCGACCCCAATGTCCTTTGGCCGCCTCAGTGAAGGCGAGGCGGGCAGAAAACGGAGACGAGGCTCCGACGAGGACACCCCGGAGTCGTCAGACATGGAACTGGTGTCTTGGACTCCGTGTAAAATGTCTACGGCCCACCGAGGACGTGGACCGGGGAGACCTCCGACCCATGGAAGGTACGTTGGCTTGGCGAAAGCCAAACAGGAGCTCGAAGAGGCCCAGCGCGCCGCCGAGGAGGCTGACCGTGCCGCTGAGAAGGCAGCCAAAGACCGAGAGATGGAGGAAAAGGTGGCCGAGTGGACCCGGAACAATGCCCGGAGCTCCCGGCTGTTCTCCGTCTCCGGATCCGATATGGATCCCACCGACCATGGGTCGGACATAGAGGAGGACGTGGCGGTCATCAAGATGATCGCCACCAAATCTGGAAATTTAAAGGGCAATTACGTCCGTGCCCTCAAAAATGCCGCAGCGTCCATCTCGGACAAATTCCAGAAAACGGCCAAGAAGAATACGTCCGAGGAGGAAGCCAGGCTGAGAGCTGAGAACGCCCAGCTCCGGGCCTCCAATGACACACTCCGCAAGGAGTTCGACCAGGTTCGGGCTGAGCTGTCTCGGCTTGCGGAGGTGGTAGCCCGTACCACCAGAGAAGAGGATTCAGCAGCAGGTCGAAAGAAGTCCAGTCCCCCCATTGATGACGATTCTCTCCAGAGAATTGCTGTCATGGTGGGGACCATGATGGACGCGAAGATGGCAGCGCTTGAGCCCCGCCTTCTCCCGGCCCAGCGCGAGCGACCGCCTTTGGCGGCAGACTCCAGGAGGGGGCAGTCGACGGAGGTGATAGAGGAGCCAGTGGCCCAACCAAGCCCAGCACCTCAGAGGAAGGATACAGCCAAGGCCAAGGAGGTGGCCAACAACAAAAAGGTTGCGGCGAAGAAGGGGAAAGATGGAGGAAAAGCCCCTCCACCACCACCCCCACCGGTGGCTCTACCGCCCATCCAGGCTGGTGGATCGCCCACTGCGCCCGGTCCCTCGCAAGAGGGATGGAGCACAGTGGTCAAAAGAGGAGGAAGGGCTAGACCTGCCCAACCAGCTCGGACTCAGGCGTTGGCGCCGGATGTCACTGTACCTGGACAGAAGGCCAAGAAGAAGAAGCGCCTCAGAGGCCCCAAGACGGCGGCTATCGCTCTGACCCTCCGTCCAGAGGCAGTGGCTAGAGGCGTCACTTATGTACAGATGCTGGTCAAAATGAAGTCCAGCATCTCCCTCTCCAGCGTGGGAATCACCGGGGGGGTTAGAATGAGGGAAGCGCAGACAGGCGCTAAGGTGATCGAGGTGCCCGGATCTGACAGCGATAGCATGGCTGACCAGCTGGCTATAAAGATCCGGGAAGTCCTCTCAGACGACGTCTGGGTGACGAGACCTGCGATGTCCAGGGAAATTCGTTTCACGGACCTAGAAGAGTCCATCACGGCTGAGGAAGTTGCCGCCGCCGTTACGACCGAGACGGGATGCTCCAGGGAGTCCCTCAGGACGGGCGAAATCCGCCGCGAAACCCGCGGTAGAAGAGGGTTCTCCCTGTGGATGCGGTGCCCAATAACGGCGGCGAAGGTCCTGTCTCAGAAGCGGACCATTATGGTGGGGTGGATCCCAGCGAGGGTCACCCTTCTGGAATCACGCCCGCTCACCTGCTTCCGCTGTCTGGAGACAGGACATGTCTGCGGAAAGTGTGACTCCGAGGTTGACCGGAGCGCACTCTGCTATCGGTGCAGTCAGGAGGGACACAAGGCGGCGACCTGCTCCGCAGTTCCCCACTGCAGCCTGTGCGCGGCCGCTAATTTGCCGGCGTCGCATAGAGTGGGGGGCAAAGCATGCGTTGCCGCTGCGACGAAACGACGATCGTGCCGGAGTGGTCAAGCAAAGGTCCCCAGCGTACGTCCCCAGGCCTCCCAGGAGGCAATGGACGAGAGTGCTCCGAATAGGAGCTAGATCTTTGTTTCCGACAGGGAACAATGGGCGGCTGACTGACGTCCTATGAGCAGTGGTTGCCCGGCGCTCCGCCGGCTCCCCTCCCTTTGACAGCTAGCAAAGGGTAGGGGATGCATGGCGGTTACCACGGGCACTGCGCTGCAGCAGAGCTTGGCGACGGCGAAGAGCGTTTTCGGACGCTCTGCGCCCTCCATATACAGGCCGCGGTGGTTTTCCCGGGGAGCGGGATAACCGCCGCGTATAGGCCTCGAGGTGGCGCGCGCGGTGTCTTCCGCGCGCCTCTCAGTAAGCCCGGTGAAAACCGAGGAAGTGGATCCCTCCTCTTGAGGGCTCCAGCGCTGTCGGGGTTCGGTGGAAGAATCTATTGAATACCCATGTCCCCGACACAAGCGCCGAGGAAGGAGACACAGCTGTGGTTTAGTGGGTATTACTGCGGTGGATGCGATGAGCCCCGGCAGCGGGGGGAGCTTGTCCACCGGGTTCGTCTTCAACTGAAGCCTAGTTGCTTCTAAGTCTATCCGGGCTTCAGTCCCGGATTGACTTGGAAGTGGCCAAGGTCGAAGTTGACGGCACTGAGTCCCACATACCCCGACTATTGGCTCCACCCAATAGTTGGGGATGCATAAAAGGCATTCCACTGCTATAACAAAAAAAAAAAAAAAAAAAAAAAAAAAAAAAAAAAAAAAAAGGTTAGGTTAGGTTTGGGGCGCGTGTCAGACAACCTCCTCGTGGTGCGCCCTGGGCAACGTGAACCCTCGAGTCTCTGCGATTTCAGCGGAGACTCGCGGGTTGACGGCAAATAGTCTGACAGGGGGGGAGGGAAAAGTGAAAGTGTTTTGGGAAGTGATGGCTGGGGGGAACAGTGGGGAATACAGCGGGATAAAAGGGGGGACAGGGATTTTACACATCCACACACACATTCTCACACACCACACGCACAACATAACACACCACACGCAAGCACAACATAAACTCATACATACATCTACACACATAGTCACATACACACCGAAGTTTAGAAGGGAGAAATACACCATGATGAAAACGCCAGTTAACGATCGTAGTCCACGGGTGGGTCCCGCCTCAGGCGGGGAATCCCACCAGGGTGCCTCGGCACCCTGCAGCCCCATAGTATACGTGGGGGGCACCTGTCGTTTTAGGAGTGGAACGGAGGAGAAAGGAGAAGGGAGCAATAAGAGTGGAAGTGAGAAGCAGGGCCATGTGGGCCGAAACGAGAGGAAAGGAAAGGCAGGAAGTAGCCGAGAAGGCAAAAGTGAGGAAGAGGAGGGAAGTGCAAATAGCGCAACCCAGAAGAAGAAGGAGGATTGGCCTTTACCACCGTGGGCCAAAAAACCTCCTCCTGAAGAGAAGAAGGGAGTTGAAGGAGCGAAAAGGGACGGGAGCGTTACATCGCTATCCTCGGGCTCTGAACGGAGTCTGAGGGTTGTCTTACAAAGGTGTCCCACCCCTATGTCCTTCGGCCGCCTCAGTGATGGTGAGGCGGGCCGCAAGAGAAGACGCGACTATGACGAGGACAACCCAGAGTCCTCAGACACAGAAGGCGCGGCTCGTGCACCGCGCAAGCTGTCCACATCTAATCGCGGCCGTGGCCCTGGTCGACCCCCATCCCATGGGAAATATGTCGGTCTGGCCCAAGCAAAGAGGGATCTCGATGAGGCCCAACGTGCCGCTGAGGCTGCTGACCGCGCAGCTCAGAAGGAAGCGAAGGACCTGGAGACGGAGAAGCAGGTAGCTGCGTGGACCCGGGAGAACGCCCGGAGCTCCCGGCTCTTTTCTGCCTCGGGTTCAGAAATGGACCTCTCAGACGCAGAACTTCAGGTTGAGCAAGATTTGATGGTAATCAACACAATCGCCACCAAGTCCGGCAACTTAAAGGGGTCTTATGTCCGTGCTCTGAAGGAAGCTGCGGCCTCCATTGCCACTAAATTCCAACGGGTGGCCAATAAGAACACCTCGGAGGAGGAAAAACGCCTGCGAGCCGAGAACGCCCGGCTCCAGTACGAAGTTAACAGCCTCCGAAAGGAGTTTGACGGAGTCCGGACTGAGCTAACTCGGCTCAGTGAAAAAGTGGACAATCCGCGGCCTACTGCCGCAAAGGAGTCCAACTTAGAGGAGGAGAAGATGCGCCGCTTTGCGATCATGGTCGGCAATATGATCGACGCGAAGATGGCGGCGCTCGAACCCCGACTCCTCCCATCGCAGCGCGTTCGTCCACCGCTGGCGGCAGACTCCAGGAGGAGGCAGTCGGCGGAGGAGATGGAGGTGCCTGAGACCCAACCAAATCCAGCGCCGACTAAGAAGGCTTCAACAAAAGCCAAGAAGGCAGCTGAGAAGAGAAAGGGAGTGACGAAGGGGAAGGATGGAGGGAAATCCCCTCCAGCACCACCCCCACCGGTAGCCCACCTACCACCTGTCCAGGCAGGCGGACCAAAAACTGCACCCATTTCTACGCAAGAAGGATGGAGTGCAGTTGTCAAAAGGGGCGGGAAGGGAAACTCCCGACCCGTTCAACAGGCGCGGACAACCCAACCCCGGGTAACACCCTCAAACGCAGGTGGGAAGAAGAGAAGGCGCATCAGAGGCCCCAAAACGTCGGCAATCGTCCTTACTTTGCGTCCCGACGCCCTTAACAAAGGAATGACCTACAAAGAAATGCTGGTCAAGATAAAGACCAGCATCTCTCTCTCCAGTGTGGGAATAACCGGGGGGGTTAAGATTAAGGAGGCACAAACAGGCGCAAAACTTGTGGAGGTGCCCGGATCCGGCAGTGAAGCCCAAGCTGACCAGCTTGCGGCGAAAATCCGGGAGGTCCTTGGGGATGACGTTTGGGTCACGAGGCCCGTGAAGTGCAGCGAGCTGCGCATCACGGACCTCGACGAGTCCATTTCAGCGGAGGAAGTGGCCACCGCCATTGTTGCAGAGTCGGGACGCCCCAGGGAGTCCTTTAGGATCGGTGAAATCCGCCGCGAAGCCCGCGGTCGCAGAGGATACACCCTGTGGGTGCGATGCCCGACCACAGAGGCGAAGGCCCTGGCCCAGAAGCGGACCATTTTGGTGGGGTGGGTTCCGGCGAGAGTCACCCTTCTGGAGCCCCGCCCGCTCACCTGTTTCCGCTGCATGGAGCTGGGGCATGTGTGTGGCAAATGCGACTCCGACGTAGATCGGAGTGCATTATGTTATCGGTGCGGTAAAGAGGGCCACAAAGCGGCGACCTGCTCAGCGGATCCCCACTGCAGCCTATGCGCGGCCGCAAATTTGCCGGCGTCGCATAGAGTGGGGGGCAGGGCATGCGTCGCTGCTGCAAAGAAGAGGTCCCGAAAAAGAGGCACTCAGAGTGCCCATATAACGCGTCCACAAGCCTCATCAGAGGCTATGGACGAGGTGGTTCCAAATAGAAGCGGATAATGGAGCACACCCTTACCCGCTTCCTTCAGTGCAACATCAACCACTCCGCCCGTGCCCAGGATCTCTTGACCCAAAGCATGGCAGAGTGGCTGATCAACATAGCCGTCGTCGCGGAGCCTTATTTCGTCCCGGAATCGGAACATTGGGCTGCGGATCGCGACTCCCTGGTCGCTATTGTCACTCGGCCCTCCGCTGGCTCCCCTCCCTTTGACCATGTAGCAAAGGGTAGGGGATGCGTAGCGGTCACCATAGGTAGCTTAGCGATTGTGGGGGTGTATTTTTCTCCGAATAGGCCTCTCGTCGAATTCGAGGGATTCCTGGGAGAACTATCCGCACTTGTGGAAAGTAGTAGACGGTCCCGCCAGGTGCTCGTCCTTGGGGACTTCAACGCCAAATCCTCGGCGTGGGGGTCCCCGACGACTGATGCCCGCGGTGATCTCCTTCTAGAGTGGTCTGTGCAATCCGGTTTGGTCATTCTCAACCGGGGGTCGGAATACACGTGCGTGCGGCAACAGGGCGGATCCATAGTGGACATCACGTTCGCATGCCCCGCCCTGGCGCGCCGTGTTCTAGGCTGGAGAGTCTTGGTTGAGGCGGAGTCGCTGTCCGATCATCGGTACATCCGATTTGACGCCTCCGCCACCGCCTCGAACCCCAGTCAACCGGCCTCAAGGGCACGAGAGGGACCGCGTTGGTCGCTGACACGCCTCGATCGAGAACATCTCGAGGAGGCGCTCATAGTGGCTGCGTGGGAGACGGCACCGGATCGTCCAGCGTGCGTCGAGGCTGAGGCGGAATGGTTCGGGGCTGCGATGACGTCTGTCTGCGACGCATCAATGCCTCGCGTAACAACCTTCCATCCTCGCCGTTGCGTGTACTGGTGGACTGCCGAGATTGCGGCACTTCGCGCTGCGAGCATCGCGGCGGGCCGCCTATACACACGACACAGACGTCGCTACCGACGAAATCGTCGCGACACTGACGAGGAAGTAGAGACCGCTCTCTTAAACGAGCACCGAACGTGTAAAGAGGCTCTTCAGCGGGCCATTGAGCAGGCCAAGGTACGAGGGAAAGAGGAAATGCTTCGGACTTTGGATGACAATCCTTGGGGTAGGCCCTACCTCATGGTTAGAGGCAAACTGCGCCAGGCGGCGCCGCCCCTCACCCAAAGTCTGGAGCCGCAGTTCCTGGAAGGCGTGATGTCGACACTGTTCCCGAACGGAGGCGCACACACGCCGCCGGTGATGGCTCCGCCTCCCGGCACAGGAACTGCCGACACCTCCGTCCCAGCCGTCACAAGAGAAGAACTGAAGGAGGCCGTGATCAGACTTCGGTCGAAAAACACGGCCCCCGGACTGGACGGGATCCCGGGCCGCGTTTGGGTGAAGGCCTTAGAGTTCGACGACCTCGCGTCTCGACTCAGGGGCCTCTACTCGGCGTGCCTGGAGCGCGGTCAGTTCCCCCTCAAGTGGCGGCGCGGGAAACTTGTCCTACTAAAGAAAGAAGGGCGACCGGCGGACTCACCGTCCTCGTACCGCCCGATAGTCCTAGTGAACGAGGTGGTCAAACTGTTTGAGCGCATCATCGCTGCCCGTCTGAACGCCCACCTTCACACCGTCGGCCCAGACTTCACCGACAACCAGTATGGCTTCCGAATCGGCCGATCGACCGTGGATGCCATACTGAGGTTGTTGGACCTCACTCAGGGCGCTGTACACCGGGGCGAGGTCGCATTGGTGGTGTCCGTGGACATCGCCAATGCCTTCAACACCTTGCCCTGGGAGTGCATTCTCGCGGCGCTCCGTTACCACGGAGTGCCCGAGTACCTGATCCAGGTCATCAGGATGTTTCTGCAGCAGGTTGTGACTTACGCAACCAGGAACGGCACAAAATGTCACTCGACGTCGCGCGGGGTTCCACAGGGTTCGGTCCTAGGACCAATCTTGTGGAACTTCGGGTTTGGTTGGGTGCTTCGAGGGTCAACTCTTCCCGGGGTTTATTACCTATGTTTCGCCGACGACGTCCTGGTAGTAGTCCTTGGAAAGGACTACAGGTCGGCGAGCATACTGGCCACGGCAGCGGTTGCCCACATAGTATCGCGGATACGAAGGCTCGGCCTTGAGGTGGCGCTGAACAAGACACAGGCGATGGTTTTCCATGGGCCACGCAGGGGACCTCCTCCTGGGGCTCATATCATCGTTGGGGGAACGCGGATTGCCATTCAGCCCACCCTGAAGTACCTTGGCTTGGTGCTCGACAGCCGGTGGAGTTTTCAGCCGCACTTCGCGGCCCTCGCACCGCGGCTGCTGAAAACATCATCAGCACTTCGGAGGATTATGCCCAATTTAAATGGGCCCCAGGATGCGAGTCGCCGTCTCTATTTGGGAGTCGTGCGGTCCATGGCCCTGTACGGCGCTCCTGTTTGGGCTCGCGCCCTCTCAGCGAGTGCCGTCCCCCTCCTGCGAGCGCCTCAGCGCGCAATCGCGATAGGGGTGGCCAGGGGATACCGCACCATATCCGGAGAGGCGGCCTTACTTCTCGCTGGGTCAATCCCTTGGGATTTGGAAGCGCGGGTTCTGGCGACGGTCTTTGACTGGCGTATGGGCCTTCGCGCTACCGGGCCCAGGTTAGGTTAGGTTAGGTTAGGTTAGGTTAGGTTAGGTTAGGTTAGGTTAGGTTAGGTTAGGTTAGGTTAGGTTAGGTTAGGTTAGGTTAGGTTAGGTTAGGTTAGGTTAGGTTAGGTTAGGTTAGGTTAGGTTAGGTTAGGTTAGGTTAGGTTAGGTTAGGTTAGGTTAGGTTAGGTTAGGTTAGGTTAGGTTAGGTTAGGTTAGGTTAGGTTAGGTTAGGTTAGGTTAGGTTAGGTTAGGTTAGGTTAGGTTAGGTTAGGTTAGGTTAGGTTAGGTTAGGTTAGGTTAGGTTAGGTTAGGTTAGGTTAGGTTAGGTTAGGTTAGGTTAGGTTAGGTTAGGTTAGGTTAGGTTAGGTTAGGTTAGGTTAGGTTAGGTTAGGTTAGGTTAGGTTAGGTTAGGTTAGGTTAGGTTAGGTTAGGTTAGGTTAGGTTAGGTTAGGTTAGGTTAGGTTAGGTTAGGTTAGGTTAGGTTAGGTTAGGTTAGGTTAGGTTAGGTTAGGTTAGGTTAGGTTAGGTTAGGTTAGGTTAGGTTAGGTTAGGTTAGGTTAGGTTAGGTTAGGTTAGGTTAGGTTAGGTTAGGTTAGGTTAGGTTAGGTTAGGTTAGGTTAGGTTAGGTTAGGTTAGGTTAGGTTAGGTTAGGTTAGGTTAGGTTAGGTTAGGTTAGGTTAGGTTAGGTTAGGTTAGGTTAGGTTAGGTTAGGTTAGGTTAGGTTAGGTTAGGTTAGGTTAGGTTAGGTTAGGTTAGGTTAGGTTAGGTTAGGTTAGGTTAGGTTAGGTTAGGTTAGGTTAGGTTAGGTTAGGTTAGGTTAGGTTAGGTTAGGTTAGGTTAGGTTAGGTTAGGTTAGGTTAGGTTAGGTTAGGTTAGGTTAGGTTAGGTTAGGTTAGGTTAGGTTAGGTTAGGTTAGGTTAGGTTAGGTTAGGTTAGGTTAGGTTAGGTTAGGTTAGGTTAGGTTAGGTTAGGTTAGGTTAGGTTAGGTTAGGTTAGGTTAGGTTAGGTTAGGTTAGGTTAGGTTAGGTTAGGTTAGGTTAGGTTAGGTTAGGTTAGGTTAGGTTAGGTTAGGTTAGGTTAGGTTAGGTTAGGTTAGGTTAGGTTAGGTTAGGTTAGGTTAGGTTAGGTTAGGTTAGGTTAGGTTAGGTTAGGTTAGGTTAGGTTAGGTTAGGTTAGGTTAGGTTAGGTTAGGTTAGGTTAGGTTAGGTTAGGTTAGGTTAGGTTAGGTTAGGTTAGGTTAGGTTAGGTTAGGTTAGGTTAGGTTAGGTTAGGTTAGGTTAGGTTAGGTTAGGTTAGGTTAGGTTAGGTTAGGTTAGGTTAGGTTAGGTTAGGTTAGGTTAGGTTAGGTTAGGTTAGGTTAGGTTAGGTTAGGTTAGGTTAGGTTAGGTTAGGTTAGGTTAGGTTAGGTTAGGTTAGGTTAGGTTAGGTTAGGTTAGGTTAGGTTAGGTTAGGTTAGGTTAGGTTAGGTTAGGTTAGGTTAGGTTAGGTTAGGTTAGGTTAGGTTAGGTTAGGTTAGGTTAGGTTAGGTTAGGTTAGGTTAGGTTAGGTTAGGTTAGGTTAGGTTAGGTTAGGTTAGGTTAGGTTAGGTTAGGTTAGGTTAGGTTAGGTTAGGTTAGGTTAGGTTAGGTTAGGTTAGGTTAGGTTAGGTTAGGTTAGGTTAGGTTAGGTTAGGTTAGGTTAGGTTAGGTTAGGTTAGGTTAGGTTAGGTTAGGTTAGGTTAGGTTAGGTTAGGTTAGGTTAGGTTAGGTTAGGTTAGGTTAGGTTAGGTTAGGTTAGGTTAGGTTAGGTTAGGTTAGGTTAGGTTAGGTTAGGTTAGGTTAGGTTAGGTTAGGTTAGGTTAGGTTAGGTTAGGTTAGGTTAGGTTAGGTTAGGTTAGGTTAGGTTAGGTTAGGTTAGGTTAGGTTAGGTTAGGTTAGGTTAGGTTAGGTTAGGTTAGGTTAGGTTAGGTTAGGTTAGGTTAGGTTAGGTTAGGTTAGGTTAGGTTAGGTTAGGTTAGGTTAGGTTAGGTTAGGTTAGGTTAGGTTAGGTTAGGTTAGGTTAGGTTAGGTTAGGTTAGGTTAGGTTAGGTTAGGTTAGGTTAGGTTAGGTTAGGTTAGGTTAGGTTAGGTTAGGTTAGGTTAGGTTAGGTTAGGTTAGGTTAGGTTAGGTTAGGTTAGGTTAGGTTAGGTTAGGTTAGGTTAGGTTAGGTTAGGTTAGGTTAGGTTAGGTTAGGTTAGGTTAGGTTAGGTTAGGTTAGGTTAGGTTAGGTTAGGTTAGGTTAGGTTAGGTTAGGTTAGGTTAGGTTAGGTTAGGTTAGGTTAGGTTAGGTTAGGTTAGGTTAGGTTAGGTTAGGTTAGGTTAGGTTAGGTTAGGTTAGGTTAGGTTAGGTTAGGTTAGGTTAGGTTAGGTTAGGTTAGGTTAGGTTAGGTTAGGTTAGGTTAGGTTAGGTTAGGTTAGGTTAGGTTAGGTTAGGTTAGGTTAGGTTAGGTTAGGTTAGGTTAGGTTAGGTTAGGTTAGGTTAGGTTAGGTTAGGTTAGGTTAGGTTAGGTTAGGTTAGGTTAGGTTAGGTTAGGTTAGGTTAGGTTAGGTTAGGTTAGGTTAGGTTAGGTTAGGTTAGGTTAGGTTAGGTTAGGTTAGGTTAGGTTAGGTTAGGTTAGGTTAGGTTAGGTTAGGTTAGGTTAGGTTAGGTTAGGTTAGGTTAGGTTAGGTTAGGTTAGGTTAGGTTAGGTTAGGTTAGGTTAGGTTAGGTTAGGTTAGGTTAGGTTAGGTTAGGTTAGGTTAGGTTAGGTTAGGTTAGGTTAGGTTAGGTTAGGTTAGGTTAGGTTAGGTTAGGTTAGGTTAGGTTAGGTTAGGTTAGGTTAGGTTAGGTTAGGTTAGGTTAGGTTAGGTTAGGTTAGGTTAGGTTAGGTTAGGTTAGGTTAGGTTAGGTTAGGTTAGGTTAGGTTAGGTTAGGTTAGGTTAGGTTAGGTTAGGTTAGGTTAGGTTAGGTTAGGTTAGGTTAGGTTAGGTTAGGTTAGGTTAGGTTAGGTTAGGTTAGGTTAGGTTAGGTTAGGTTAGGTTAGGTTAGGTTAGGTTAGGTTAGGTTAGGTTAGGTTAGGTTAGGTTAGGTTAGGTTAGGTTAGGTTAGGTTAGGTTAGGTTAGGTTAGGTTAGGTTAGGTTAGGTTAGGTTAGGTTAGGTTAGGTTAGGTTAGGTTAGGTTAGGTTAGGTTAGGTTAGGTTAGGTTAGGTTAGGTTAGGTTAGGTTAGGTTAGGTTAGGTTAGGTTAGGTTAGGTTAGGTTAGGTTAGGTTAGGTTAGGTTAGGTTAGGTTAGGTTAGGTTAGGTTAGGTTAGGTTAGGTTAGGTTAGGTTAGGTTAGGTTAGGTTAGGTTAGGTTAGGTTAGGTTAGGTTAGGTTAGGTTAGGTTAGGTTAGGTTAGGTTAGGTTAGGTTAGGTTAGGTTAGGTTAGGTTAGGTTAGGTTAGGTTAGGTTAGGTTAGGTTAGGTTAGGTTAGGTTAGGTTAGGTTAGGTTAGGTTAGGTTAGGTTAGGTTAGGTTAGGTTAGGTTAGGTTAGGTTAGGTTAGGTTAGGTTAGGTTAGGTTAGGTTAGGTTAGGTTAGGTTAGGTTAGGTTAGGTTAGGTTAGGTTAGGTTAGGTTAGGTTAGGTTAGGTTAGGTTAGGTTAGGTTAGGTTAGGTTAGGTTAGGTTAGGTTAGGTTAGGTTAGGTTAGGTTAGGTTAGGTTAGGTTAGGTTAGGTTAGGTTAGGTTAGGTTAGGTTAGGTTAGGTTAGGTTAGGTTAGGTTAGGTTAGGTTAGGTTAGGTTAGGTTAGGTTAGGTTAGGTTAGGTTAGGTTAGGTTAGGTTAGGTTAGGTTAGGTTAGGTTAGGTTAGGTTAGGTTAGGTTAGGTTAGGTTAGGTTAGGTTAGGTTAGGTTAGGTTAGGTTAGGTTAGGTTAGGTTAGGTTAGGTTAGGTTAGGTTAGGTTAGGTTAGGTTAGGTTAGGTTAGGTTAGGTTAGGTTAGGTTAGGTTAGGTTAGGTTAGGTTAGGTTAGGTTAGGTTAGGTTAGGTTAGGTTAGGTTAGGTTAGGTTAGGTTAGGTTAGGTTAGGTTAGGTTAGGTTAGGTTAGGTTAGGTTAGGTTAGGTTAGGTTAGGTTAGGTTAGGTTAGGTTAGGTTAGGTTAGGTTAGGTTAGGTTAGGTTAGGTTAGGTTAGGTTAGGTTAGGTTAGGTTAGGTTAGGTTAGGTTAGGTTAGGTTAGGTTAGGTTAGGTTAGGTTAGGTTAGGTTAGGTTAGGTTAGGTTAGGTTAGGTTAGGTTAGGTTAGGTTAGGTTAGGTTAGGTTAGGTTAGGTTAGGTTAGGTTAGGTTAGGTTAGGTTAGGTTAGGTTAGGTTAGGTTAGGTTAGGTTAGGTTAGGTTAGGTTAGGTTAGGTTAGGTTAGGTTAGGTTAGGTTAGGTTAGGTTAGGTTAGGTTAGGTTAGGTTAGGTTAGGTTAGGTTAGGTTAGGTTAGGTTAGGTTAGGTTAGGTTAGGTTAGGTTAGGTTAGGTTAGGTTAGGTTAGGTTAGGTTAGGTTAGGTTAGGTTAGGTTAGGTTAGGTTAGGTTAGGTTAGGTTAGGTTAGGTTAGGTTAGGTTAGGTTAGGTTAGGTTAGGTTAGGTTAGGTTAGGTTAGGTTAGGTTAGGTTAGGTTAGGTTAGGTTAGGTTAGGTTAGGTTAGGTTAGGTTAGGTTAGGTTAGGTTAGGTTAGGTTAGGTTAGGTTAGGTTAGGTTAGGTTAGGTTAGGTTAGGTTAGGTTAGGTTAGGTTAGGTTAGGTTAGGTTAGGTTAGGTTAGGTTAGGTTAGGTTAGGTTAGGTTAGGTTAGGTTAGGTTAGGTTAGGTTAGGTTAGGTTAGGTTAGGTTAGGTTAGGTTAGGTTAGGTTAGGTTAGGTTAGGTTAGGTTAGGTTAGGTTAGGTTAGGTTAGGTTAGGTTAGGTTAGGTTAGGTTAGGTTAGGTTAGGTTAGGTTAGGTTAGGTTAGGTTAGGTTAGGTTAGGTTAGGTTAGGTTAGGTTAGGTTAGGTTAGGTTAGGTTAGGTTAGGTTAGGTTAGGTTAGGTTAGGTTAGGTTAGGTTAGGTTAGGTTAGGTTAGGTTAGGTTAGGTTAGGTTAGGTTAGGTTAGGTTAGGTTAG